>JARWLC010000002.1:144358265-144568265 GCA_033318265.1 Phyllotis vaccarum
CCAAAAAAAAAAAAAAATCCAAGAAACAAACATCCCCACCCCAAATATAAATAAAGTTACCAATAGCTGCCTATAGACTCAATGAGAACAGAAAGTATCAGTTCACTTGCCCAGGCCTTAGTTTCTGATATGATATGGGTGTAGTGTTACAGTGTGTCACCTTGTCTTTGTCTTTGTCCCAGTATTCCTTCCTACTCAGGACACACACCATGTATACCCCTACCACTGCATTTACACATTTCTCTAGAACCATCAGAAATTTTAAAAAAAATCAATTAAGAGATATCAGTTTGTATTTACTTATTGACTTTTCCTCAAATGGGAATTTTTAATTTCCGAATTAGGTTTTCCTCTGTGTAAGAGGGTGGAATAATGTGAGAGAAAGGAAGAAGGTACTCATGGGTACACGGGGCTATGCACATGTATCAGTTAGTTACCCACCATGCATTGTAAAACACTGCTCCATCCTTCCTGCTGAGAGTCTATCATAGCAGTAGAGGCAACAGAGATGCTTGTGACCTGTGGACATCAGGCTAAGTCCCTTCTGGGATCACAAGCATCAAACACTCCAAGTGTGCTGATGTTCAGTCTTCTAACATCTCCCTCAAGGCACCTTGATGGTGTTATAAAATTCCTCACTTCAATAAGAAGCTCTAAGTTCCTCAGAAATATGGAACAACAAGAATAAAAGATCACTGCAGCTTTAAAAATGACCCCAAAGCGATACTGGTCTTAGGTTCTTAGAATTTAATGTTTCCTGAGGTTATCATACAATATGGTAAGTAAGGAATATTATGGGTTGAAATGAAACTCAGAAGTAGTTTCAAGTGTTATAAAAAGTTAAATTACAGAAAGAATAAATTGATGGTAAACAGATGGAAGAGAAGCCTTGTCAGGCAAACAGCTCCAGAATTCCTGAAAACTCATTATGTTCTCTCTCGTCAACATGGTGGTGATGCTTCAGTGACTAGTCTAGCATGGATGAAAAGAAAAGAGCAGCTAGAATGCAGGGTGACCATCGGTACTGTGAAAGGTGCCATGTGCACAAACATGGGAGTGTACATGATAACATGTATGAAGTCATACAGTGAGGCTGCCTTCAGCGCTACCTTCTTCCCTGTGAGGAAGCACACTACTTTCACTGTGTTAAAGCTATATTTTTGCCAGTTGGCCATCAAAGAAGAGGTAGTGATCCTAGTAAAAACCTGGACCCCTCTGAGAAGATAACAGAAAATGACTTCATGGGCTTCGAAAATATGGAAAATACTGAGAAGATAGATTGCTCAGTAAAATAATGAGCATGAAGCCCTGAGTTTTATCTCCAGGGTACATATTTAAACGCTGGGTAAAGTGGTAGATGCTTGTAATTCCAGCAGTGAGGTGATGGGGAAAGGTGAATTCCTGTGTCCAGCTATCCTAGCACATAGGTAGGTTCCAGATCTCTTACTGGTTGTTTGAAAAGCTGAAGTGGACAGTATCCTGACAAATGGTACCTAAATCATCTTTCCTCCACAGACCCCCCCTACCCCCACCCCATACAAGTACTTACACACACTGACATGAGCACAGGAGATTACTTCTGCCTTTTGCCTATGCTGACATCTACAATTTCAGAGACCAAGCCATCAAATGAGGACAGGGAGCCAGGACATACATTACCTGGGGAAGCCCTGTGGAATAAATTGGCCAGTGTCTCTATATTCCTTTAAGACCTCCATAAATAATTGCATTAATTATTCTAGTAATTGTTGTTTGATAAATTAAACACAAATGAAATGGAAATTGACACTGGTCCTTTGAGGTGAGCATCTTCTCCCAAGGGTGGCAAATAGAGGCCACCTTGTCCTTTCCCTCATTCTAATACACATCTGCAGAGTCAACCATGTCACTCTGGGTTGCTGTGTCCTTCTGCAGGCAGCACTCCAGACAGCCAAGAGATAATAAACACCGAGGACTAGAATTAGCTCATAACTGACATGCATATCTAATTTTATCATCGTGTTTCCTTCTTGTATTTCCTATTCTAGCTATTGCTGCTGCTGTTGTTCCTTATTTGCTGTTTACGAAAAGATCTGAACCTCCTTGCTCTAATTATTTTGGATGAAACTGCTCAAAAAGAAGAGATGTCCTGCTTCTTGACAAATGTTTTGAAATCAAACTTAAAGAATTAGAGAACAGTCTTGTTCTAAGCATTATGAAGGATTTATCTCGAAAGATGAGCCTCTAGGAGGTAGGCCTGTGAACCAGCCATGCAAGCATCTTACTTCTCCAAAGTTTTCATCCTAGTGATATTCTTGGGAGGTTATTAGAATAGCCATGACCAGTACTAAAAGGCAATACTTGATACTTCAACCATAGAAAGAGCTGTATTTATGTGCTTTCTCTTTGACTCTGCCTGGGATTTGAAGTGGTGCTAATTTGCTGCCCTGTGGACCATTGACTTCTTAGCTGGCTTGGACACTGGTAGCAATACTTCATATAGGCACTACTATGTGCTATCTAGCATCCAGAATATCTGCCTGACTCCTGTTCCTTCCATACCCTGATACCGCTTTCATGGAATATGGGATATCATACTACAGATTAAGGCTTTAACAGACCGTGGCTTGGGTCTAAGGTCAGAGAGCATTGCTGCTGAACTAGCCGATTTCTTTGTCTTCAACCCCTGGCTTTTGTTAACGTAACTCCTGATAGTTCATGTTGCTTCTGATATCCTCTAGGCAACCTAGGACACAGTATTCCTCATCCTAATGGCTTATGTTGGCACCCAATGACGTCGCAATGACAACATGAAGTTTTCCTTTGGTTTTGAGTTGTTTCTCATGACTCAAAGAAAAAGAAATAAGAGAATATAAGAGAAAAAAATTATGAAGAAAGAGAAGGATAAATAGGAAAAATAAAGGGGATAAGGGAGGAAGGAGAAATATATAAATTTCAGGCACAGGTATACTTTTCACAGTCTGATTTTCTCATTCAAATCTGCAGTTCCTTTCTAACCCACCAAGTCACTAAATGCAAGTTCATTTCAGTATTTTCCAAAACAAAACATAATCGGAAGATCAATGTGCTGTGAAAATTACCATAAGCATAATCAAAAGCCAAGTTCAAACTCATCCAAATTATCTGTGGTATCAGGGTTCCTCTGCTGTACTCCTCTTTTAGGGCAAAGCCAAGGTTGGCTTGAGCTATGATTTCACGGTCTATAAAAACAACCATGGAGAATTGTGTCTAACTGAAATTTTGTTCAAACAATTTATGAATTTTCTTCAATGACAACATTCATTTAATTGCTTTCTCCTCAAGTATTTCACCTATGCTACTTTATCACAAGACACATAGGTTGGTCTCAGTAAATCAGAAGCAGGTGGAACTATACCATGGGAAAATATGATTTACAAGTGGCTCATAGAATCCTGATGTTTTTAAGATGGAACTGTATTAACTTCTGATAAAGTCAGCCAACTACCAAACAGCCTAGTACACAGCTCTCAAAGACCTGGTGTCTTTGGCCAAATGTCTTTGTTCAAGTCCTTTGAAGTAGAAATCTTTGGATTTTTCTCCACAGAGTCTATAAAACAACAAAGGTTAAATATGCTTTCAGTTCTATCCTATTTGCTACATTGTTTTTAAAGGGCATCAAAGCAGATCCAGTAGAGAATTATCTCTTCTAGTCCTCGGGAATCTTTGTGCTTTGAATTTCAAAAATTGTATGTTTGACACAAGAGCTTATAGAAACACAGAATTCAGCCTAAGTTCCCAAAAATCATTTCCCCCCTTAATTATTTTTTTTTGCAGTGAAGAAACATAACAAAAAGATTTTAAAGAATCAACAACAAAACACAGCAGATATGAAAGGAAAGTCCCAACCCTCATTCCTGAACGAACAATACCTGTGTCAGAAAGATAAAGAGGATGATTATTTTTACAAATATTGTCTATTTCAAAAAAGAATTAAGAATGAATCACTTGAAATGTGGGAAACTGTTTTACTAACTTATTCACAGACATTAAAGTGCATGATGCCCCAAACATGCTACTTTTTCCATTTCATTTACTTGATTCCATTACCTACTAGTATGGGTAGCTCACTTCCTAAGGGTATCAACTGCCACATTTTATTAGCAACATTCTTGCTTTCAGGAAGCTTTAGTTAACAAGCTTTTGGCTGTGAACAAGCCATGTCACTCTAGCATTTCCTCTATTTTGATCCTATGCTTTGACTATAAAGATGCAGTTGCTTTTTGCTGAGTACTTTGGTATACAGGCCCTGTCCTGCCTTATTGAAAACTCCTAGTCAGAACTTTCAGAACCTGCCCATTAGGCTATCCTGCTCATCACCATGAACTCTAGAGTAAGACCACTTGGTCATAGCGATGACCAGCCCAAAATGAACCTAATGGTATTTTTGTAGATTATTTTTTATTTTATTTGGCTTGTCTGTATTTTGTTTCCATCTTCTTTATCTTATTGGCCCTTTTCCTTGTATAGTATTATTTCCAATTTTGTGTTTTTATAGATTTTGACTGTGTGCGTTCTTATGCTTTTCCTTTTTGTTATTCTTTATTCAAGTTTGTTTGGCTTGTTTATTTTCTAAACAGACAGCAAAACAAAGGATGTGGAGTTGGGTGGCTGGGGAGGTGATGGAGATCTAGCAGGAATTGACAAAAAGAAAACCATGATTACAATAATATACTGCGAAAAAAAAATCTCTTTTCAATGCAAATATATATTCTAAAGAAGCCTGCCTGAGCAGATACATTTATACACAGACTTTTCAACTGTCTGGGGGGGGGGGGCATGTAGTGGATAAGTAAACAATTTTTTATGTGGCTTAGTTTCCTCAACTATTAAATAGAAATATTAAAAGTACTACTTTCATAACTCCAGAAGAATTTTAAAAATAACTGCAAAATTCTAAGCACTGTCTGGCATTTAGACTAGGTATTGTTCTTGACAAGCATTTGCCTAAAACCCCATTCTAGCTTTTTCATCTTGGTCTTAGAATTCTTTGACTAGTAACAAACTGCTCTGATATTGCAGGCCTGCCTTCATTTATAAATATTGTCACTTCATATGTCTATCCTGACCCTTTCTTGTGTGTTCCTAGATTTACATGATTCAGCACGTTCCTAATACCTGCTGTCTGTTGCCATGTCACTACCACATTTTACCCTGTTGATTAGACTTCCTTGTTTTCCTAGTGACTAGGTCTTTATCTCTCCATGACCAAGTTCATTTCCACTGGCTTGAAAAGGTAAATAGTTCTATTTTGACTTATCTCTCCCAGAAGTCTAAGATTTGAGACAAATACCATTTGCCACTTATAATGTCATAATTACACCATTAGCGAAGAAAATATATAAGTTTAAAAAAATCTTTCTTTTTCTAGCACCCTTTCTAACCAATTTACTCATAAAGTCAAGTTTGCTCACAGACAACAATCTGGTCCAAACAGCTCACCAAGTCTGGTGGCATAAGTCACCTGGAATTACAGAGGTAAATCTTACTTCTAAGCTCTCTCAATCACATTCCACAGCTTTAGCCACAGTGTGAGCAACAAACCAGAAACTTAACATGGTGGAAAGTATAACAAAAGCACAACCTGTTTCATTTTGTTGTGTTTGATGTTCAGAGAGTGAAATCACAAACTGTGTGATTGTTTTAATATACTGCAAGGAGCCAAATATAACACCTTTAAATTCAGATACAAGGAAAGATTGCTCCAGCAAAAAGGAGAGAGGAGATGAAACATTCTTACAATAAACTTCAGCCTGTCTGCCTTTGAGTCCACACAGGTGGAAGCTTATGTCATTTTATACACTGTAAGTTAATTTGTACCATGAAGTCATTTTGGAGTTTTATTTACTCATAAACTCTAAATGTGGTACTGGCTCCATATTCACATTTTTGAATTGATTAATTTAAAACAATAAAAACACAACTTATTCACTTGAAAAGGGGGGATACAATATTGTAGCTGATGAAGTCTGTTGAAGAGACCGAGAGGCTGGTGAACTACAAGGAACATTTCATATTTGTTAAGTATACAATTTATGTTTCACGGATTGCACCTTGGCCAGGCACAATCTGTATCTGTAACGGTTACTACAAATAATACCCAGGGTACTGACAGATGATTACAACCAATATCAGACAAACAGATCTCATAATTCCTTCATGTGACAAGATATAACACAGACAGGGATCCAGAACTTCTCTAAGGCAATGGGTACATGAGCACAAGTAGGCATATTGAATACCTTGTATTTCCCACCACTTACAGGACAGTCTGTGTCTACTTCTACACTGTACTTTGTCCTTTCTTCCCCTTCAACAATAAATGAGCCAACCCAAACTTATATTGATTTTCTTAGAAAAGGTTTTAATATACCCAGCCTAATATGTCACCTCTTTTTATATAGATATAGCTTCTCAGCTCCAGGGAGAAAATAGGTCTCAAGAGATGGCTCCTTTCCCAAAGTGCCTGAATTTAAGAGAGATGGAAGTGACTACAGGCTTATACCCAGCAGGCCCAGGAAGAAGCAGGGTGTAAATGAATTAGATATTGATTGCTTGGGTATTTTTGAAATTTCTTTTCATCTGAATTGGTTCTAAAGGAAAAGATTAAATCTGGACATTGAATGACAGCAAAGATAATTCTTGAAAATACAAAAGGCTCTGGGTTTGTAGGTCTTATAAGTCACTTATTCTAAACTCAAATTTTCTCCTTATCTTTCCTAGTGATTTCCCAGGCTGTTATGGAATACCACTTGATAAGGACAATTAATTAATTTGTTAACAAATGGGAATAATTTGCAAGGTTTTAAAATAAGAACGCTCAACTGTCACAATCCCATGGATTCTACATTGAAAAATCACTTCTTTTCTGCTATTTATCTCTGCATGGTATGAAAAGGTGTGTGACTTAAAAACATGTCTTTAATTAATTGGGGTTTTTCAAATATTCTGAGAAGATGGAGGTTCACCATAGTTTGTATCTCAGAATAAAGTCTCTGAGAATTCTCTTCGAAAGGAAACCAACAAGGAAAAATATGTGATGACCCAAAGGCAGCATATTAATGGGAATCTACAGCTTCTTTGACAAATTTAATGACATTTTTCAATGAGACTTCTTTCCAAGTATGCCTGGTTGGTTATTCTTCAACAGAAGATTTAGTTACTTGTACAAGCAAATGCAATCAAACATTGCATTGTTTTAAAATCTTCAAAATTCATAACTACTAGCTTCTTATATATGAGATTCCTTTCCAGTACAATATTCAAATCTTCCCTGCAAAGGAAAGGATTTCTTTGACTGTGAAGAAAAGCATTTCTGATTTTATCCTACGGGAGAAGTGTCTTCTGCAAAGCCAACACATTTTTCTCCCCTCTTATGCTTTTTTCGTGCAGTACATCATTTTTCTAGCCCTTTAACTGTGTAAGACAAGTTCTGATGTTAATTCCACTGAACAGACGAGGAATGGGAACCTCTAAGAAGTCAGGTAACTTGGTTAAATTTATACAGTCAATTACGTGAGGAGCCAATGTCCTAAGGTCATACTCCTAACTGTTACTTCCCTAAATACATTGGTATAGAATTCCAGAGTGTTTTCTCAATTTTAATATACTCTTAATTTCCAGGTTTCCCACTGTTATATTCCATCCTTCCAATTCTATAACCAGTATAAAATACAATGCGAAATCATTTATATCTCCAAAAACCTTGTATGGGAAAACATAGCAACCCAAAGTTCAAAGTTAATTGCTTCTCGACTTCAGGTCTATCATCCGGTTCTCCCACCTGTAGGAGGTCACTTCTTTCTATTGTTCCGAGCTGTATAAGCAGGTTCTCAATAAATAAAGCAACTACTATAGCAGGCCATTTTCTAAAACAAACAAACAAATAAACAAAAAAAAACAGATGCCTTTTTGTTTATGAGTGCTATGCTTTCATCTGTAAATGGGAACAGGGTATGAAGCTGCTAAAATATAGAGGACATCTACCAAGAAAACATTTAAAGTTATGTTATATAAAATATAACTGTGGCTGGAACATTCACATGGAAGGATAAAATATGGAAGGTTTTATTCTAGGAAAAAATGGTTATCTACTTTTGCCTTTGGTAGATGAGTACAAACATAGTTTTGGTGACTTCGGCCTTGTAACAAAATAAAACCAAACCAAAAAACAAACAAACAAACAAATCTCCCTTCGATTATTTTATTCTTGTTTGTGAGAGTTAGAAAAAGTTACCTTGCCTGGTGAGATAACAGTCTTTTTTCTAATGTTATTAAATCTTCTTGTAGCTACCATATTTAATACTGGAAATATTAAATGGGTTTAGATAGTTTACAGTAATTCTACTGCAAATGTGTTTCCAAAAATCAAATAAGATTGTGCTATTCTCCCTTTATACCTTGCTCTCAAGAAACCTAGAGCCTACATGCCCTAAAATGTCAGTCATCCATCTGAAACATGCAATCCTTACTTTTATTCTTTTGCTTTATAAGTGTCAGGTGGGGATAGCAGGATATTCTCAGCATTTGAAAAGCCTTGCACTTATTGGTTAGAGAATAATTATTTTATAACAGTAGTTTCTAGTTTTCCTCTGACCCATAAAGATAAATCCAAGAACAAGCCCAATCTTCTTCTGAGATTCTGAGCTGTAGTGGCATTATGTTATTACGTTATAAATAATTGTCCCGCCTACTAGTTTAATAAAAACACAGGTTGGCAGACAAAAAGTGTGGGTGGAGCTACCAGACTGGGAAAAACTCTGGGAACTGGAATAACAGAGCAGAAATGCCACAGAGAAGCCAGAAGAAGCAGAGGACAACTATACTCCTCTGAGAAAGGTACCGAGCCGCATGGCTGAACAGGGTAAGAGTCATGGGTTAGATTAAGAGTAAAGAGTTAACAAGTTATATGCCTGGGCCCCAGGCCAATCAACATACAATTAATATAAGTGTCTGTGTGTTTCAGTAGGACTGTGGGACTGAGGGTCTGGGCTACAAGGCTAGGCCAGAAAGTCCGGAGCAAAAATATCATATAACACTGAACCTCTATATTAATTTTGTTTGGTGATTTTATATAAAAGTAACATGAAGGTAAAGATCCTTTAGGACAATGGTTATGTTATTCATTTTCAGTTTTCTAGAACCTTCCACTGGAATTTGGCTTCAATAGGTATTTGCTTAGTCAGCTTTTGAGAACCTAAATATTTTAGACTACTAACATGATTACTTGTTTCAATCAATAAAAAAAATGAAAATTTTCTAGATTCTAACATAATCCAGGTTAATCTGGATCAGTTCAAGAACAAAGCAATCAAACAAGGGTCATAACAAAAACACAAATTCAGGGAGGAGGAAAGAGGAAAGACTCATATTTATTGAGCAACTAACATGTGCTAGAGACTGTACCAGAGTTTGCATAAAATGTCATTTCTTCATTGCTGCAAGGCTGCAGGTGTGTTTACATTTGCTAAATGTAAGAAAAATATTAAACCCCAAGAGAAGAACTGATGTCCAAGAATGAAGAAAGTGACTGCAGAAGTGTGTTCCAGTCATGTCCTTCTGACTCTAACATCTCCTGTTCCATTGATGAGGGTTTTCTTGTGGGAACTCATCGCCTACAGCATGGAAAAACCAAATGACAGGAGGTTTCAGCCTAGCTCTAAGTCTCCTTAGCTTCCTAGAAATAGATCTAGGAGTTAATTAATAACTCAATTTTTCAACTATACACAGGGAAAAGCTGGCATTGTTATTAATGTTCTCCAAATCTTATATAAGAGTTGCATAGGTGTTATAGAACAATGCAACTTTCTTTTCATACTGAAGGATCATGCATGGCTGCTTCCTTCAAAGATTTCTACCATGGTGCACAGGTCAACTGAAGACCTCATACTTTTTTCACAGCTCTGTTTTCATTTTGAGCACAGGAACTCAGTCATCTGTACAGCACCTGTCCCTGGCTGTGTTACCAGTCTAGTTCACATCTCTGCACCCTGCAACAAGTTCAGGTTTAAAAATGCAATAGAGTTACACAAGAAGGACTGGAACCCAAGATGGCAAGGTAGCCATCATTTCATGTTCTTTCTGGTAAGTTGCACAAGGTTAGAGAGTAGCACAATATTTCCCAAATTCCCAGACAGCTCTAAGAGTTTCGTTTGGTTTTTCTTTGGTTTTTAATTCTAGTTAAATGTCTAGAAGGTTTTTATTAGACATTCATTGCATCTACCTGGTACCTTTAATCAGAAAGTAATATATTGTGTTCTGGGATACACGTCAATTCTCTCTTTCTCTCTCACATATGTGTGCATGTGTACATGCGTGCAGGCATTTGCATGTGTGCGTGCACGTGTGCATGTGTGTGTGTGTGTGTGTGTGTGTGTGTGTGTGTGTTGAGGGAGAAGGTGATGGGGAAAGAGACAACTGTTTGGCAGCAAAACAGATGACCTAGAATAGAGATAATGCAGAGTTAATCATACCGGGAAAAGTAGCTCTCCTGTTAAGCATGTAGAAGTCCTTACCCCCATCTTACGCCACATGCTCATCTCTGATGGAGTTGGAGTGCCTCTACAATAAGTTCACATGACAATGGATGGTAGAGAGAATATTGCCTCAATACTCTGAACTTCTATACTCCTTGTCTATACCAAGAGGGAATCCTGTAGCTACATATGGCTATTGTGCCACTGAAATGCACTTGGCTGAATTTGGGTATACTGTGAATACAAAGTCCATAACACAGCCTGAAGACTTGCTAATAAAAACTTTAAATGCCTTATTAGTAATGTTCTCTACTAATAATGTGTCAAGTAGTAAACTTTGGATGAAATTACATGTTAGAAATCTATCTACTACAACGTGAAAATTATACAAAAGGCACAACTTATCTTTCTACTATTATATGCTGCTTTTAACAAACTGACCTGCCTCTTGGAACAAAATGGGAAGAATCTAATAAACGGGAAATAAAGAAGTGAGACATTACAGATGTACTTTGGTTCCCCCATCTTTTATTCACAGATTAAGATGAATATGGGGTTACACAGAGACATATGTGTATTACACTTAAAATGCCTCTAAAACATTTAGCACCTTCTTAAATGATCCCATTGCAAACCCACCAATTTACTTGGCCAAAGCATGATTTCTATACTTTTCTCACAATAAATTTCCATTTTTAATAGAAGAGAAATTGTGGTATTTGACAACTATTACTTTCAATATCCACTTTGCCTTTTTATACTCAACAGGTACAATTTCAGATCTCTCACATCTTTCCCCACTCGTAAAAGAAATAATATGATTCTTTTAATTCTTAGCAGAGAGTTGGATAATCAAAATTCATGCTCATTCTCAAAAATCTCATTGAGTCAATAGTTTCAATCAGAACAGCTAATAGAGGAGGAAGAAAAATGGTTTGATTTTCAGGTTATTTTTCATCTTTTAATCACCTTATGGTTGCTAAGTCATGAGCCAGATGGTACATGACTCAAAGAACAGAAAAAACAAAGACACTCAAACTTACACATAAAGGGCAGAGTTCAAACCCTAGCTCTCTACATTTCAAGAACCACTGTTTGTTTTTGTTTTTGTAAATATTTATGTTTAATTGTGGTGTGTGTATGTGTGTGTGTGTGTGTGCAATTGAAGAGCAATTTACATATGAGTGCAACTGCCCACAGAAGGCAGGGCATCCTGATCCCCTAGAACTAGAACTTAGTTACACCCTGATGTGAGTGTGAGAACAGTCTATGATCTTAACCACTGATCCATCTTCTCAGGCCAGGAATCAACATCTTATCAGCAGATAACATAGACTTATTATAAATGCTAATATATACAGACTATAGTGACAGCCCAGTAAAAGATTCTTAGTTAATGTTGTCTCCTCCTTCGTTATTTTCCTTGGTTTAGTCCAGTGTTTAAGATAGTGTCTACATCTCTGTATTACCCCATGTTTATCAAGAACAATTGCACAAGATAAGCACATGCTCTAACCCTGAGCTGTACCTCCATCCCTTACACTAATTCTATTTTAAAATGCTGGGATTGGGGAAGTCTTATTGACAGGTCATGGCAAAAGCTCTGGAGGTTATACAAAATAATTTGATTTTCATAGAGAAATGATGGATCTTGTACAGGACGAATTTACAGGCTTTTCCAAGGTTGAGCTTCTCAAATTGCTAATCCTCACCAACAGCTGCCTACAGCTCTACTCTACTCGCTGAGGCTGAGAAAGAACAGCAAAGGAGTAAAGAATCACTTTCCCCTTGGAGTTAGCAGGGGTCCCTGACAGACCAAGCACAGGCAGCCAGGATTACTCAGGCATGATGCCTCCAGCCCCTCCTCTCACAAGACCTAACCTGATAATCAATAGTGTTTTCTACAGTCAGCTCCAGAGCACAGAAGTCAACATCAGCTAGATCACCAGCTCCAGTACTCAGAACATTTGAGACTTTTGCTCTTGATTGTAAACTGATACCTGTTTTACCAAGGCAAATGGACATATCAGATAAAGCACAACTTAGAAGTCACAGTTGCCCATTTTCGCAAAGGAAGAAATCCCTAAGTACAGTCAGGAGATGGAAATACAATAGAAGCCTTGATGTGAGGATCTGTGCCTGGTCCTGCTGTATCTTGTTATGCCATGTTCAGTTGACATTCCTAAAGGCCTGCTCTTTTCTGAGGGAGTGAATCTGTGGGAGAGGGGAAGTTTGGGGGTGGGTGAGCTGAAAGAGGAAAGAGGAAAAGTGAGGGGAAGCTGCAGTCAGGATGTATTTTATGATTATAATATGCAGAGAAACATCATCCAGACATAGCACTGAAGTTTAGGGCTTGGACAATGATGCTTTTCTAAAAGTTTATCATTAAGAAGTGACAAGGGTATTGATTGGATGATGTGATAACATCACAGAAAGGACTGTGGAGGAGCCACTAGGGCTCTGAAGACACCACAGTTACTGAGAGTTGTGATTTGTGACAGGTCACTCTCTGTGCTTTGATTGTTTTCATCTGGAATAGCTGGACAACAATATCCCATAGTTTGTTGAGTAACAGACACTAATGAATTGCTTTATAAGTTTTTCATGCACATGAGTAAACAAAAACATGGAAAAATACTATATGAAATTGACTTGACCAGTTCCTATTCTTACGTCTCTCTGCTTCTCAGAATTGTTTCCCTAAAACAGTTTAGAATCATTGCAATGGAACTAGAAGAGCCCTAACCATGCACTTGAACAAGCGTTCCATTAAATTCTAAACTTCATATGAGGACAGTGAAGTGACTTGGGAACATGACCCTTGTGTAGAGAACGCAACCATGGCATTTGGTCTTTATCAAATGCTTCACAGGGAAAACCTCTAATCCTGCCTCATCCGCCTATGCATTAGGTACCAGCTCAAAGTTGGCATAAGGTGAAACTAGAAAACGATGTCAACATTAATTGCCAAAGCTAATAATCTAAAATGATGGAAGCAAATATAGCAACTGTTGGCAAGTTGTTTGACAAAGGTGGAGGAGGGTACAGCAGTGGATAAAAGAAGTTAGACCCTTTAAATAAGCATCTTTAGTCCCAAACTCTGGCAGTACTTTTCTCTCCAGAAATCCACCCTGGTGTCTGTCCGGTGGAGGATAAAGCTTGGTTTTATGTCATGCTATTCTTTTGATCGGACATTTCCTATGCTTCCTTGTAATCTGTGGCACTCTCCTGTCTACCCTGTATAAAAAGGGGAACTTTGATGACAAGGGAACCATGCTTGCTTTGCTCATCCTCCCAGGGGAAGTGGCACAGTGGGTCTCTGCCATGTTTGGCAATCTCTTTTCCCCACATCAATTTATCAGAACAGGTTTCCTAGCACACCAGTGACACTGCTTGCATTTCCCCAGCAAATTTATCAGCCCCTGTCATTATAAATCTGAATTTGGATATTTTTAGCCAGACTGGGAAGAGAACAGCTCTCTGGAGGCTCAATGTCAATGCTGCTGTATGAATCAGCCCTGCAAGAGGACGGGGAGCTGCGATCTCTGTCTTTGTGTTTTTTTCCTAGAAGAGGAATGGCCTCTGGCTCACTGCCAGAAGCGCTTTGGAGGCTGCTTCAGTTCATGGAGCCTGAGTGGCACTGTCTCCATTTGGCAGTGCTGTGTAGCACACTGCTGAATCACTCCTCAGATGACTCTCTGTCTGAGGCTCACTCAGGTGAAAAGGGCCCTCTGAGGGAAGATGAAGAGACCTCAAAGTGGGAATGAAGTGCATAAGGAAAACATGCCCCTCCAGAGGGAAAGGCCGACTGAAATGCTCTTCAGCCTTCTGCTCTTTTATGTTTACAGGGATGCCTTCAATTGCCCCACGGAACAGAGGAAGACAGGAAACACTACATTCTCACAAAATCCCTCCATCCTAACAAGTGAGCACAATAATACCCTAAAGCTAACAAGAGGATTAACTGTCACTGTCTGCAATGTGCCCCGTTATCCTGAGCACAACTATATGACTCAGAGGCGAGGCTGTCTGAACACATGTCAGCTTGAAAGAGTTCTCTCTCACAGTATCTTTTTATTCAGATTTGCTTTGTTTATCACGGTCCTCTAAAGACTGTACTGACCCTCCCCAGGAATAAATAATCAAGGTCAATAAAATAAACACAAGTGTACAAAAGCAGTCAAAACACACAGCCTGCTTCTGCCTTCTCTGGAGTTACCCCTGATGAATGCTGGAAGGGAAGGTAAGAAAATATACTGTGTACTTTAGGGTTTTGCTTACACGGGATGAAAAGGGATTATCCCCGGTTAGTCAGAAGGAATGGGCAGAGAAAGGGATGAGGGAGAGGAAAAGAAAAGAGGTGGGAGAGAGGAGGAAATGAAGGAAAGCTAGAGATGCAGACAAGCTGAATGTGGCTCTGATTGTTTAGAAGGAAGGGGAATTGCCGGGCAGAGGTGAGGAGCACCCTTTTTGCTCTCTGTCTCTTGGCCAAACTATTTGATTCTCACCAATTTCCTGTCCTGGTCCTCAAGAAGAAATGGCTGTGGAAAGCTTTCTTCTTGCTAGTTAATGAGTCTTGGAAAGATTTCCCACTTCAGTTCTGTACATTTTCTCAGGAATAAATTCCCCGTTGGTAAGATCTGTCATTAGAACGGGAAGTCTAAAGGTTAACTATTGAGAGGACACCAGAAAGGGGCCTTGTCACACCAGCAGGTTTCTGAAGCACTTGGTTCTCTATCTACATCTTTTGTTATGGCAATGCAAGTTTACTCTGCATCTCTATCTGGAGGTTTTCATGAAGACTTGGGATATGTTCTAATGAGCTGCTCTGTCTCTTTTCCATCCTAAGCTCTAATTCACCCAATACCATTGCTAGGTACTGTTCAGAAGTCAGGGACAGAGTGGTAAAGGAGGAAGGGCAAGATGCAAAGATATGAGATTCCAAAAAAAAGAACAGTGTTGTTAAAGAATAATGCAATGTGTCTCTAATCCCAGCATTGGGAGGCAGAGCCAGGTGGATCTCTGCGTTTGAGGTCACCCTGGTCTACAAAGTGAGTTCCAGGACAGCAAGGACTACATAGAGAAACCCTGTCTTGAGAAAAAAATTTAAAGTGAGTGGGGCAGAGTAATGTGTATATTTGAGGAAAATGAAGATTCACAGGAGACTTCCTTACTTCGCAAACAGATTGATGATAAAACAGATAGGTTAAAACAAGGGTATAATTTTTTGATATATGAGTAGAGATGATCTGAGTTCATAGGCATTATAAGGCTGCTAGAAAAGTATGTTATCCAGGACATGCCTTTAATCCCAGCACGTAGGAGATAGAGGTGGGCAGATCTCAGTGAGTTTGAGATTCATAAAGGTCTACAAAGTAAGCTCCAGGACAGCCAGGACTGTCACAGCGAGAAACCCCAGGTCTAAATACTGAGACAGAGAGAGAGAGAGAGAGAGAGAGAGAGAGAGAGAGAGAGAGAGAGAGAGAGAGAGAAGGGAAGGGAAGGGAAGGGAAGGGAAGGGAAGGGAAGGGAAGGGAAGGGAAGGGAAGGGAAGGGAAGGGAAGGGAAGGGAAGGGAAGGAAAGGAAAGGAAAGGAAAAGTGTATGTTACCCACAAGGTGAATGGTCTGTCATATGGTTTAGACGAAAGACTAGTTTCAAGCTAAAAATGTTCTAATTGGGGGGAAATAAGCAGAAAAAGAGGTGCCAATAAATGGGAAAGGTTTCAGGAGGAACAGGGGACAAATATGGTATAGGGAATCAAGAGAGTCTTTTCAATAAGGAAAAGCCCAGCAATGCTGGATCTGGAACCAGAGAAACCAGGTTGCTCCTCCAGTGATTGGATTTCAGTAGCAATGGAACATGCCTGACTGAAAGCCTTGAAAGGCAAGAAGTTGAGATGATCCAATAGTGGAGATATCAATTTTGAAAATGTTTGGCTAAGACAAGGTAAAATAATTGCAGTGACATCTAAAATGGGTTATGTATTTAAGGGAGGATTTTATCAACAAGCTAATAATAAGTTTGTTAATGTATAAAATAGTCATAATTGTAGGACTTAATTCATGAATGTGTTGTTGTGACTGAACAAAATTATATGTATGAAACATTTTACACACTTTTGACCAATAAGAAACAATTTAAACATCAGCTATGATCATTTCCACTACTACATTGCATGTTGTCAGATTGAAGTTACAATTTTTATTACACTCAACTGTAGCAATTTTAACTTGTCTATTTTCTTAGCCTGAAACATGCAATCATTAAGCTATGGAAAAATGCTAAACAATGGATTTTGATAGTAAAAGAAGGCCTTTGAATTGAGTAGGAAAGAGCAAGTCCTAACAAGACTTTCAATTACAATTTGACTTTGTGTTTGGTTGGTCACTGATAGTGTACCCTGCTAGGGCCAGGGAAATGTCTCATCATGGCATGAATCACCATTCAGGTGACCAAGTGACCTCTTACTTAGATTTATGAATGTCATATTCTGTTTTGAGTCTCAGAAGAGTTCTAATCAGAAAGATTCCTAACAGGTTTCAGCTATCTCATTAGTACACAGGAAATTAGGTAAAGAACATAACCTCTGAAACCCTCTTTTAGTGATTGATCTTTGGGAAATTAGCCCATCATGGCTGAGATCACTCTACAGATTATAAACATGTTCAGTGAATATGACCTCCATCTAGACTTACCCAGCAATTGCAGTGGCATTTGGCTGCAGATGAAATGTCTGCTACAATCTAAACAGCTGTAGCAGGTGCCATAAATCAATGCAGGATACTTCTGGTTCTTTATTCCAGTGGGACGCAGAGTCTTCCAAGTAGATTATGTGCATAGATTTCAGGGTGGCAATGTAGCATTATGAACTCACAGCTCCCTCATCCATTTTCCTTCAATTTACCCAAATGTCAGTGTTGTTGATCAAGAAAAGTACATTGTTCAACAAGGAAAATCTAAAGTGAAGTATAAGGCATATTCAATAAAATCAGCACCTAAAGAAAGTAAAATAGTAGGAAAGAAAGAACGTAAAGTAGTGTGTGCTGCTTATTCAAATGCATCTATTGTCCCTTGATAGAAATACAGGTATACAAAATACATAGGAATGATTATGTGTATGCATACATGTGCATACACATTCCAATTGCCCAAACCTCTATACTCATAAACATTCAGTACTTGATATTTTAGGTCAATCAAAGGACTCAAAAATATTTTCTTAAAGAGAGTTTGGAGTCTGCAACATATACCATTGAGTCAATCAGTATTAATTTCTTATTATGTAGTTTGTGAAATGTTAAGTAGAAATAGATAAACTAGAAGGGCAAAGTTCAACTTGGCCATAAGGACTATGAAAGAAAGGTATCTCCTATTGAAGGAATACAGCTTCCTTTCCACGGTCGTTGGGACACTGTATAATAGAGATGGCTGGTTAAGCCAATGTAAGTGAAGGCCGAAGGAAAGTTGAAATTATAGTTAAGAGGGTAAGCAATGGTTCTTTTCCAAAGGATTTATATTCTTTTAGAGTAGGGTTCTCAACTTTCCTAACGCTGTGACCCTTTAATACAGTGCCTCATGTTGCAGTGACACCACCATCTTCCCCCCCCCCCGGCATAAAATTATTTTGTTCCTATTTCATAACTGTAATTTTCCTACTATTAGGAATCATAGATAATGTAAATACCTGTGTTTTCTAATGGTTTTAAGTGACTCCTGTGAAAGGGACATTAGACCCACAAAGGGATCTCAACCCATTGGTTTAGGGGAAAAGCTCAAAGTGTTGTTTAAGGTTAGTGCACAAGAAATAAAAAAAAACTGTGTTAGATTTACTCTAACTGCAGAGGAACCATATGGCACAGAGGACACTGGCTTTGTTTTCGCCCCCAATTGAACACCTTTACTCCTCTTCATTTAAAGGGGGGAATTCAGGTCTGCTTTATACATTTGGGCAGGCTATATGCACATACGTCTGTGCTGAAAGGTCAGTGAGTCTTGGATTTAGCCTATTTCTGCTCCCAGGAAGAAGCTACATCCTCAAGAGGAAGCAACTCTTTCTGATGCTCTTCATAATGACACCCCACAGATTATTGGTGTACCCAAAATGTCTGCTTTTCAGGGCTGATGTCATTGTGAACTAAGATAATCATGTTCCCACAATGCCAAGAATATCATAGATAGTCTCTTACATACAGCTGTGGATCCTTCCTGCCAGATTTCAAAATCTGGTCATTTGATTTTTTAATATAAGGTAGATAGAAGTCACCATTCAAAATTAACCAACCTATCTTTATCTCTTTATACAGAAAGATCCATGGATGATTCTTAAATCTTTGACTAAAGATTTGCAGGCATGAACCTCTGTATATATGCCTTAGCTTCATTTTCGTTGGCTGTGGCCAAGTACTTGACACAGAGTCACTTAGAGGAAGAGTGATTTCATGGTGCAGTCGACCATGACGAGGAAAGCCTGGCAGCTGAGGGGCTGAAGTCTGCAGTACATGAGCCTAAGGCTGACATCTCAGCAAGCCGAGAAGTGGAGCGAAAATAACATTTTTGTTCATCTGGGTTTCCTCTTTTTCCCTCTTTTATTCAATCGTTTACTCCAGCCTATTGGATAGTGTTGCTCATATTATGGGATTTTGTTTTTCAGCTATTACTCTCTGTTCACATACACACACACACACACACACACACACACACACACACACACACACACACACACACACACACACACCCTAGGTGTTTTTTAGTACACCAAATTGATGGAATCAATCACCACAATGCTTGGTGTATGTTGACTTCCCAAGACCAGCCAGTTGACTTAGTTTACTCCTGATCTATTATCCCTTTCTCATCTACTGTCTATGCTTATACAGTAATAACAAATGCACAGAAATCAGGCTGGGTATATTTACTGCTGTAAAGAGCAGCTACAATCTAGGGAACAACAGGGACAGCCCAATGAAATTGAACTTAATAAGGAGTAAATGGTGCCAGACAAACCTGTTGAACTGTCTGGATGATTATAAAGTGCTATAGGAGAACAACACATCATGAGTGCAGTCCCTTGGAATTGAGAACAGGGTGTTCACAGAACAAACTGGATGAGACATTGCTTAAATAATTCAGAAAGAATCAAATAGCACTAATTTACTGAAGGACTTAAAAAGAGCTTCCACAGACGTCTGTTTAAGTCATAATTATCTGTTTATTCATCTTTTAAATGACCTTGAGAACATAGTAAACAGTGTACTAATAAAATCAGAAGATGACACTAAGCTAGGGGATGCTGCAAAACATCAGTGAGGACACAGAAATAACACAGATGGTCTGAGAGGAGTTACAGATCTGGGGATCTAATAGCAAAACACAACTCAGATTGGGACAAGGCCAGCTTCCCAGAACAAGGGCAAATAAATGAAAATTCAGATGTATATAAAAAGGAAAGAAAACCATAGAGAGGCTGACTTCTGAGAGAGACCTGTCAGAGAGGAACTGGGGGTTATATACTATCCCATCCAGGTGAGTTTGTCCTGCAAAATGACACCGCCAGAGGCATATTATTTTGAACTACAGAGGAAAAGACATAACAGCAAAAGAGAAGGGTAAGTACTGTTCTCAATTCTCAGGTGGCTTCAGCTGGAATATCACTTTTGGTTCAGGGGAATCTCCACCAGAAAATCTGGAACAAATTGAAAGGGAGAGAACAGAGATATGAGTAACAGGAAGCCTGCTGTAACAGAAGACTGGAGCAGCGAAGGATGGCTGACTTGGATAAAAGACTCAAAGGAAATCCCAGTGACAGCCTATAAACTCTGGAAATAAAGAAGAAGGCTGCAATGGCAAAAGTCAAACCATTGGAATGAAAAAGAACATATGAAGTTAAAAGTAGAATGCAGTTTGAATAGTAGGGAATACATCCAAGTATTCAACCAAGGATGCAGGATCATGAATTGTTCTGGGGAAGCCAGAGGATTGAGTTTAAATATTACTGAGAATAAGAAGCTTAAAATGATAAAGAGTATTTGCTCTAAGGAAAATACGACCTCGGGGAATGTTACTTAATCCATCTCTTGCTCTCTCTGGGCAAGAATATATCTAAATCATGTCTGGGCATGCTAGTTGCAAAGAATTCAAGACAAGAAGTGTGCTGGAAGAGGAACAGATGCTTTGTTGCAGGGGTTTCAATAGGTTAACTTCGTGCTGACACACATGGAAATCTAATTGATGATCTGACTATAACTAATTTTGACCTGAAACCACTCAATTAAACAGTCCATATAGCAGGCTGCCCCAGAGAAAGAATAAGTCTGATTATAATATAGCTACTATATTGTTGTATTCATCAGTTCATATGTAAATGAGTGAGTTATTCATCTCTCAGTGTAACATTATTTGCTCTAGGTGAACAGGGACAAAGTACAGATGTGTCATTCCTTGAGTAACTTCATGGAAGGCTGCGGTCCATAAGCAATTGTATTTATTGTATTTATTTACTCGTTTATTTATTGCTTTAAATGGGATACTGTTGTTAGAACAACAAAAGCGCCGACATGGAGCAGGGACATGTGAGAGTCTGTCACTAACTTAGATGCTAAGAACTCAGGACTGGTGGTAGTACTGATGCTGCTAATGGAGCAGGGACATGTGAGAGTCTGTCACTAACTTAGATGCTAAGAACTCAGGACCGGTGGCAGTACTGATGCTGCTATTGTATCTTTCACCTTTATATGGCCAAGCAACCACGTCTCTGCATATTTGTGCTTTAATCTGCAAAATGATGACAATCCTACTCAATAGTGCATGTGGCTTCAGGATGATTACGTGAGTAGTGCAAAGTAAAATCATAATACCACCCAACACAGGAACAGGATAGACACTGATACCACTCTACTTTTCAGTTCACAGGCTTTCCATATTTGTAAATAGAAGGGTTGGACGAGGTCTATTTAAGCTTTTGCTACTATTATGAATCATAATATAAATATTTATGGTTTTTTCCTGGAGTCCTGGGCAATCCCTGTGAAAGGGTTGCTTGAGAGCTAGACCCAAAGAATGGTATCGTTTTAAACACACATATTAGGTAGAAATAGACTGAGAAGACGGTGTAAAGAACCTTTCTGGGCAAATACTGAGGACAGAATGTGTGTGTAAGGTGTGAATTTGGTGTCGTACACAACAGAAAACCCTTGTACCTGCCCCTGGATGCTTTCTCATTAAGGACCCTCAACCACGAACACATTCTTTCATCTTACAGTCAGCCAGAAAAATGACCGCATAGCAACAAGCCCATGGCCCTGAAGTTCACTCCATCAAGGGATCAATTTCCTTTGCTCCCATCTTCAATATCTTTACTTAATTTCTTTCCAACTTAGACAAAAAGTGTTTGCTGTATCATTTTTTCAGGTGTTCATCTGTCACCCCTGGTATTTAAAATATCTTCTATCTCTTATGACAACTAAAAAAAAAATCCCCCTTTCAATATTATTTAAAAATTTACATTTTCCATCATCTTTTCTCAATAACTACCCCCTTTCAACACTGTTCAGCCTGACTGCTAGCTACAGTAGGTATCCAAGGATTTAAATATGTTGGCATGGGGTCATTTTTTCCACACCTTACTTTTCTAGAGGGACAAAATAAAAGGAGACAGGATACAATGGAGTCAGTAAGAAGCAGAAAGATCCATCTGTGAGTAATATCTCCTGAACAATGTTGGAAGGCAAAGTGTGGGAGCAGCTGAAGCAGCCCTGAAGGTAATGGGTTAGCCTTGCAAGTATCTCACTAAAAGATGAGTCAAACCATTAGAGTGACATCTGAAGGAAAAGTCATTCTATTGCCTTTTCATTTAAATGTTTTTAAAAACAATTTTTCCATTATCTCAAGTATGCTACCGTCAAAACATACAAATCAGTTAAGAGTTAAGGACTGCAATTATTTGCTAATAATTTTTACAATCTTACGGTTCTTATGAAAACTTGCACTATGATTTAGATTCCTGCTAAAGAAACATTCCCCTGCACTTCAATTGTAGCAGATAGGGAGCTGTTTTAACTTCCAGTGCTTATTTGAATTTACTCAGTAGCCTGAAAGAGTAAGACTTCTGAAACTAATATTGCACTCGGCACGTCATAGACACTCAACGCACCAACATGATTCTAATCCTAAGGTGCATCATTACTCAGGCCTTGACTTCAGAGCCTATTTATCTGAGCTCTTCCTTAGAGCACTAAAGCAAAATGACTGATCTGTATTTCATACAACTTCTGAGCTATAATGCCTATAAATTAGAAATGCATTACAAAGTTGTAGCAATTTGGCCACTTTTTACAGCTATTTGCTCTTCCTGAACTAAGACAATGGAGATTTAAAACCACATTTTCTAATTTAATTGAACAAAAAAGTAGAGATGCAATTGGATTTCCAGAAATTTCAGTGCTTGCAAAAAGAAATACAAAATACCCTTTTCATTAAATTTTTCTAGGTAAACTTCCCTTTCAAGGGATGTTTTGTTGAGCAAAAGACCATATGGATGGATAAATGATATGTGTGTGTGTGTGTGTGTGTAGATAGATGGATGGATGGATGGATGATAGAGAGAGAGAGAGAGAGAGAGAGAGAGAGAGAGAGAGAGAGAGAGAGAGAGAGAGAGAGAGAGGTGGATGGTTGATGGCTATAGCAAGCTCACATACTGACACATGGAAAAGTTCACTTAGCTATCTGGGTAAAAGTGTATAATTAGCTGTATAGCAATGTCTGAGAAGCCACTCGTCTTGTGAAACAAAAATACTTTAAAATAAAAGTCCTGTGAAATATGTATAGTTATCTGAAGAGATTTCTGTTTTTAGAACATGTTCCCTTCACAACTTAATTTGATAAATGTGGAGTGCACATATGATCATGTAATCTCATATTTAAATGTAAGTAAATAATAAACCTTAAAAATTTTCCTAGATATTACTTATGCATATGAATTAAAATATTTTACCCTAATTTTTCTAAACTCTAGTGGAAATTCTTATACATTTCTTTGTTTATCCATTTCTCCTCTTTTTGTTCACTCCGGTGTGTGGCTTTCCATCTTCTATTTCCCCATTGTTCTGCTTTTATCATGTATCTTTTTTTTGCAACTCAATTATCCTATCTGCTAGCACTTCAGACAGGCCACATTCTCCCTACAAATTAAGGAACAAATAGAAATACTCAGGAAACTAAGCGAGATGTGTTTGGAAGCAAACTACAAACCAATATTCCCAGGATTTCATGGAGCCTTTTATGGTATTCTAACACAAGGAAATAACACCTTGAACTTTTGAATTTTGACAGGGCTTTGCAGCATATTTGTATTATAAAAAGACCAGGGACATTTGTGTGCTGATGAACCCTGGATGACCCTCTCTAGCTCTCCAAAGCATTTCAGAGGCTTGGAGTCACTGGGACATTGAAGCCACACTGTTGTGCCACAAGGTCAGTAATCCATTCCCTTTGTGTCTAAGTTTTCTGATTGTCAATTTGGAAATATTAAATATTTCTCATGAAAATATCATATTTGATTCTTCCAGCATGTTCTGGGTAGCTGGCAGGGGCATATCAGTAAACAACATTAACAAGGGGCATTACTAACCACTGTAAAGTTTAACATCTTGGGATAAATTAGAAAAACCATATGGATGGATAGATTGTGAGTAGACAGACACAGACAGAGAAAGCTCAGTATATTGTAACTATTAGACAATCTATATAACTTTCATACACAGAAATAAAAACATGGTTGCTTTCTTTAGATAATCAGTTCTTTCTCAGTAGAAAAGCTATTTACAAGGATAAAATATCTACAATCAAAAAGTAAGTAGATGTCTGTATTTGTATTGTGTCTCTGGGTTTCAGTGTATGTGTGTCTGTGCATGTATGTTTCTGTATGTATCTGCATGTATGTGATGTATTGTGTGTATGTGTGTATATCTATGTGTCTATGTGTTTATGTGTGTATCTATGTGTGTGTTTATCTGTGTGCATGTCTATTTGTGTTTCTATGAGTTTGTCTGTGTATCTGTCTATCTGTATCTGTGTGTGTATATGTGTGTTTATCTGTGTGTCTATGGTTTATGTGTGTATCTCTGTGTGTGTTTATCGGTGTGCATGTATATGTAGGTTTCTATGAGTTTGTCTGTGTATCAGTCTGTGTGTATCTGTGTGTGTACCTATGTGTGTGTATAGGAAAGGACAGAAGGATGAAGGAGAAAACTAGTGCCTACAAAGACATCCCTCAGAGTCTGTTTACATGCTAAAATCCACAGGTAGTCAGGTCCCTCTTTTGAAATGCTGTAGTATTTGCATATAATCTACCTTTATCCTCCTGTACAATTGAAATTATGCCTAGTTTACTTAGAAAATTGAATAAAATGTAAATTCTTTGTAAATCATTACTGTACTTACTACATTACTCATAAAATATATAGACATAGCTTTCTCCTAATATTTTTCTCCACAGATTTCAGAACACATAGATACACAGGGCCAGTTGTAGATGGTCAAGTAAGCATATCAACAGATTCACTGTATACACACATACATAGTAAATCCATGATATACTATATATACATACAGAGAGAATCTAAGAGTATTTTCAATAAAGCTACTTGTTCATAGCACAGTTACATAAGCCACAGAAAGATAAGTCAAAATTCTTAACTTTGTAACTTATTCAACAAATTTTGAAAGGTCTATTGCCTCTCTAAAGTCCCTGAACATGGTAATTAAATCTCAACTTCTTAGATGACACATACAAACACACACATATACACACACACAGAGGGAGGGAGAGGGGGAGGGGGAGGGGAGGGGAGGGGAGGAGGGGGAGGGGGAGGGGAGGGGAGGGGGAAGGGAGGGGAGGAGATGGGGGGAGAGAGAGAGAGAGAGAGAGAGAGAGAGAGAGAGAGAGAGAGAGAGAGAGAGAGAGAGAAGCACACACTTGTAAATAGATGACAGGTTGCAGCCACTGTAACTCTGTGAGGTCCTGGCGTCTTTGATATTTTATAAAATATACATAAGGTGTAGTCTATCTGTGAACAGACTTAACAACATGCACCAAGCTTGCGAGGTCAGTCTTCTGTCAAAAGCACATCAAGGCCCTAACATGGTATTGTTGGCATTAAATTATGAAATCTAGAAACAGAGTTATTTTTGGCATTTGGTGTATTTTAAACATTATAATTGATAACTTATGCAACACAGACATTGGGTATGTTTTTGCATATTAGTGCGTGGAGGTGCAATGCAGGTTTCTGGGATAGGAAAAAGCACCAAAGGTCATATCTACTGCTGGATCTTTCATGGTAAAATACCAACCTAAAAAGCAAAATGTTCAGACCAGTGAAAAGGTGCCAAAACTACTTGTGGAGAGTAACCAACTATTAATTTGATTATATTTGCAGTGTGCTCAAATTCCTGGAAGTGTAAATGTGGCAAAAACTCATTGCTAGGAAGGTCATAGACACTAGTAGAAACATGTTGTGTTTCTAAATAGTCATGTTGTCAAGTTACCTTGTAAATATTTATATTCATAGATTTGTACTGCTCTCAACCTTGATTAGAGAAATCTTTTCAATAACTGAAGTAGATAGTGACTAATGCAAAGATTCATAACTGCTTGAAATGCTGAAAATAAGCAACTTTGACTGTTTATCTATAGAAGATTATATCTACAGGGGGTAGAAACAGTGTAAGAACTCAAAAATACAGGAATATTGTAAAATTCTGTCTTCTGGACATGACATGACTTTTATAATATGATCTTCCAGAAACTGTGTTCAGATTCACAAGCCTCTCACAAGATCCATACAGTTAAAACTTCCAAGGTGGATGAGAGGGATGACTGAGGCCCTACCATTAACTGAGAAATTATTGGTAACTGATGTCTAGCAGGTGGGGCAGGAAGGCATAATAAATTTTCCTAGGGGGAGGGCTGAGTATTGGTAGGCTGGCTAATACCCAGTGGGTGACCCCAAACCTATGCCCATGGGGCTATCACTAATTAGACTAAGTGGATTAATTTTTTTCTCAGATATTTATTTAAAAGTTCTTTTTTTAAAAAAAACATACTCACCACTGTTCTCCCTCCAATTCTTCTTTTCATTATCTACCTGCTTCTCCCACCCCATGCCCCCATTCACTTCTCAGAAAGGGTAAGAACTCCCAGAAAGAGGTAATACAGTCTGTTCTATCAAGTTGAGATAGGACCAAATCTCCCAACCCCCATATAAAGGCTGAGCAAGGTATCCTCTGTAGGTATAGGGCTCCAGTTCATGTAATAAGAAGAAATACTGGTCCCACAGCCAGAGGCCCCATAAAATGCCCATGCCATGTAGGTGTCATCCACATTCACAGGGCCCAGTTCAGTCCCATGGAATCAGTGAGCTCCCAATAGGTTGGGTGAGCTGTTTCTATGGGTTTCCTCATTATGATCTTGACTCCTTTGCTTAATTAAAATTTTAAAATAAGATACAAAGTTCAATGATTAGAGGAGTCCTGGAGACAATTGAGGGAAAATTGCAGAGTGGTTATGATCAAGATACGCTGTTTCAAAGGATTAAACAATTATACAATATTTTTAATTTGCTTTGTTTTTAATCACTGTTCTCTAGTTTTCTGGCTTTGTGATCTTAGACAGTTGGCACTGTCTCTATCAATACCTTTTCCATCGTCATTTATGGGATAGTTATTGAAATTGGCACAAAACTGAATAGAAGAGTTGTTTTTTGCTACTCTGTCAATGTATATATTCTAAAATGATTGAGTCAGGGTATTTTAGCTCCTTGATTTTTAAACAGTAAGATACCAATGGATTACTGTTGGAATTTAATGGTTTAATACAAAAAATTATTATAAGATCTTTATAAATACTAACCATGAAACACCAGAAGATTAGCATAAACAGGAAGCTAACCTCCTCAGCTGTCATAGAAAATGACTCTCTTTCTACTGTAAGGCTAGTACTGGCCAGCTGATCCCTAGTTTGTTTATTCTTTAATGATATAACATTGAATGCAAAATCTGAATCATTTTTCAAACCACACAATGACTTCCACAAATAGAAACAAAAGATACAATACTCAAAATGAGCAAACCTACATGTAAGATTCTATTTTGCATTAGTCATTTCTCATGACTTACAGTCTTGGGGTGTCATTGAATTTTAAACAAATACATCAGAGTTACATAAACATACATAACTCCAAGCTACTTCAAAGGAAAGAAAATTCACCATACAAATTTTCAGATAAAGCCAGAACTCAGCAGGAAGAGCCGAGTATGATATTACCCTTGCAAACTCGTAAGGTTTGTTGTATCTGAACATGCACTTTAATGTGAGAATTGAGAGTTTTAAGGGGGCAAACGTGAAATTTCCATAGAAGTTACCTTTTTAAGTATGGATTTTCAAAAGTATAAACAAATAAATGTCACTCCAAAATATTTTTAAAACATCTTTTCAGAAAAATACATCAAAAAAGAATGTTTCAGACCAAGATGATCTCAAAGGAAGACATAGGAGAGATTCACCTGCTTGGCTAGATTATTTTGATCATCCAAAGGTCCTGCTCTTCTTTTTGAGAGCATTTTAAGGTAACTGATTCCATAAATACATAAGCATTTCAGACTGCCTGAAACTTCTCTGTGTGTTTTTCATGTAATATATGCAATGTGGGAGATACTGGAAAAAAATCTAAAATCAAAAACTATCCATCCATGATAAATATTTCATTTCTTTTCACAAATTATAATTGACCTGAAGCCCAGGAACCCAAGACTTCCTGCATACGTTGTAATGGTGAACTTCAATAAATATAAAGATAGACACCTCAAACATTTCCTTAAGATAGACAAGAATGGTAGGGAAAAAAGAGATATGTGCCTTCACAATATGTGTCCATTTAAGTCTGTGGAATATTGAGCAGCTGGTTTAAGGATGTGTCTCTTTTGATGAACTGGTTGCTCGTGCTCTCCTAGGTGCAACAGATATGGTAGCTCCGATGATACATCCTAGATTTCTGGACCTTATTTTAGAACAGTGCTGTATCACATGGGACATTTAATGTACAGACACATTGAAAGTGATGAAATAATCATGTTGAAAACCTATGCTTTTATTTTTATTAAAAAATTCATACAATGTATTTTATCTATTCCTCCTCACCTGGTACCTTCCAGATCTTTCTCACTTCCCTACCTACCCATCTCTCTCTCTTATGTTATTTCTCATGCTCTCTCTTCCTCTCTCTCTCAAAGAAAAAGAAATGAAAATCAAAATAAACAAATTTATTCAGAACAAATAGTAGAAGTAAGGTTACCTTTGGGCTCAACTCTCTTAGCAGTCCTTAGAATCTAAGGTAGGAGCAGGTCACTACTCATCCACTGACTTTCTTAAAATCCCCAAAAGTTAAAAATGCAAATAGAAATTATGCAAGTTCAGTGGTAGTAGTAGATCCATGACCTCACTAGCCCCAGGTAGTTGGCTACATTTCCAGTGTTAGGCACGGTTTCCTTCTTCTTATGTCAGCCTTAATTCTAACTACAAAGCAATCGGTTACCACCAAAATATTCACACTACTATCGCCCCTCACATACAAGTAATGCTATACAGAAGGAGCCAGCTGCATTATGTATTTTATGTACTTCTCTCTCTCTCTCTCTCTCTCTCTCTCTCTCTCTCTCTCTCTCTCTGTATGAGAGAGAGAGAGCGTGAGCAAGTGGCTGTACTGGGAAGGGCTGGAGATAAGAAAGAGGATGAAAAGATTCAATTATAATTTAATATCAAAATATAAAATAATATTTTAAATAAAGCAGTAATAAACCTTGAACATATATGAGGTTTAATCTCCCATAAGGAGGTCACAATAATATGCTCACTATTTTTACTTTTTAAATAATATTTATTAAATATATATATTTCAGATACCAGGATAAGCACCTTGGAAAATGTATCAGTAATAAGGTATTTCTTTGCTGTACTGATAATACTAACCACATTAATTTTATGTTAGCATGGTGATATCCTAGTAAGTAAAACAATTTCTTGAGGTCATACAGAAAATAAGTGGGGAACTAAAACTCAAATAATGATCTATCTGCCATCAAAGCATACAGATCCCTAGCATGTTTATAGAATCCCCTCCTCCCCTGCCAAAAAAACCCTTAGGATTAGCCAGTGTACAAGATCCCTCCAGAAGCAAAGCATGTGGAAACAATCATTCAATCAAAAACAACCACCACTTCGCCTTTGACCCAAGGTTTAGGGAAAAGATCAATATCCTCAGTATATTAACACAGAGCCAAAAAAAACCAATGACACCCTCTCCCTACCAAAACAAGAGGAAAAGCAAACTGTCTTCATCATTCTTAAGGGAAGAACCAAATGAGCAAAAGTCCTTTGGAAATATCATCTATCTGAACTGAATCCAAACCCTAAAACATAGAACATTTATAAAAGCTTTACCTAAGTCAGAGAGATAATAGAAATCCCGAGTAACATGGGGGGGGGGGGGCGGGTCGACAATTCACCAGAAGGAAACATGAGCCCGTAACATCTGGAGAAACAATCCAATATTTAGATAGGGTATCCAAAGCAGAAGAGCACGTGGAAAATCACAATTGCACACAAACGACTTACTTCATGTTTAAATTCTATAAAATTAGCCAGAGGAAAAAAAAGCCACAGTGTCCTTATTTTATTCTTAAGAAAACATACATTTCAGAAAATTTGAAGTAATTGTAAGAGTTCACACAGAAAGTTGGTCCCGAGTAGATTATAATTTTCTAAATTGTTCCCCTTTAAAATGCCAAAAAAGTCTTATCTCCTTGGCTAATATTCACTATTTCCAGATGCTAAGGCTTTGGAAGAGCCAGCTGTTTGCATCTTGATGGTAAAGCTGTTTAGAGAAAGAGGCAAAACAATTACCAAAGGTAGTTAATCTGTGTTGAAAAAAGGAGAAAACCATGAACATTCAGAAGCATGTGACCTCCTCTGTCAAATGAGCATACTGCACCTGGGATTCCAGTTAATGCCACATTAGCTACCAGGTCCTACAAAAGTAACACTTGCTATGTTTGTTAGGCTACTTTATGGTATATGGATATTAAAGCCAAAGGAGATTATTTTTTCTAATGCCAGCTTAAAAGACCCTTTAAACTTTTCCTTGAGAAATAAGTTTTTATTTATTTACTTATTTTTGGTTTCACATTCATTCAATATTTAACTGTAGCCTTTTCCTTGTGTGGAGTAATGACAGTCTTGTATTGTCATATTTGCTAGGAGCATCAAATCAGGAACCATATTCAAAGAAGCCTTGATTATAGGCACAAACTGGCTAGGAAACTTCATTTGAACTCAGTTGTCAACTTCTGAGTCCACGCATTCATCTTAGTGACCTGAAGAGCAATTAGTCCATTCACTACATAACATTGAAGCCATCCTGACTACAGAACATGAGCCGAGCTGATCCTGGAGGGACGCTTTTCAGAGATGATGTAAACAATGGAATATTTATAGTCGGGTCAAAAGAGATGTGCATCTTAGCCGATGACTATTTTACAAGACTTGTCAAGCCTATAAATAATAAGATCAAGAAGGGGGGTGGTGAGGGAATGACGAATGTTTAATAAGATTCATGTCTTCTAGACCTTAGAAATAGAAGAAAGGGATGAAACATATTAATGAAAAAATGAAGTTCATTATCAAGGGCAATATGAAGTAACAGGAACTTATGTTCTTTACTTAGCAATTTATAACAATTTTCATTGAAAATACTTTTTGCCCAGAATATTATTTATAATTTAAAATAAATCTAACGGTAAGACAACAGTTAAATAAATACTTCAGAGAACAAGCACCTTTGAAAATAAAATTTATAAATATGAGATATACTATAGTATAATTTATGATATGTATAGATTATGAAAATCATGCTCCTTCTGATAACAGGACAAAATGTACGTACTTTAGATGAGCATTTAAATAATATTTTTAAAGATCTATAGATAAGTCCAGACATATAGAAAACATATGAAGAACAAAATGAATTAAAAATTTCCTAGCCATTTATTTACAGATGCAACCATGGTTTATTTTCTAGGCTTTCTATTAGGTATATCACGTGTGAGAGTTACTGTGCTCGAATAAATAAAAACTTCTTGACAGAAAAGGCAGCCCCTGAAAGTAAAGATAAATCTTAGTTTTCTCTTAACTAAAGAATACAGACCCCAGAGTGTGGCTCCTGCATTTCTTTATCTTACAGGGACTTCAGTGATCTACAATATTCCCACCTTTACTTATCTCAAATTCAGAACCAAACTTAAGTGTTTACAATAATCAGCAGTACTTTGATATAGAATATAAAGATTGCCACAAAAGGCTTCTTAGACAGATAATTCTCTTTACTGAACCCTAAACGCAACTTGTTTTTTTTTCCTTGTATACAACCAAATCCTTCCATTAACTCTTTAAGCGTATGCTCTTAACACAGTTTCTTGAGTATGATTTTTGTTTATTTAGTTTTCATTCACTAGCACCATATCTATGTCTGTATCACTCCTGACGTCTTACTCATTCAAACTCCTCCTGTGTCTCTTCTACACCTCAAAAAATCAAGACCACACACACACACACACACACACACACACAGAGAGAGAGAGAGAGAGAGAGAGAGAGAGAGAGAGAGAGAGAGAGAGAAGCCCTTTAAGTAAGAAGTAAGCACGTGTATTATTCAAAGATAACTTGCTTAATAAAGTGATAATATCGGTAATCTTGAGCTTTAACCATGTAGGACCAAAAAGGTCAGGCTATAGGGTGGAACCTAATTTTATACTGCCATTATAGATGAACCTACAAAGTGGGATACAACCCCATAAGGAGAGAGTGTTTGGAATATAAGAAAAATAAACCTAGTTTCTGAACAGTCTTGGAAAAGAAATGTTGCCTCTAGAAACAGACCAGAATTAAAACAGAGAGGACACCTGGGATAGGAGTTGTCTTACTGGCCATTTTTCCTAGTTGTAGTGTTTTCTAACTGTATATCATTAATACTAAGAAGCCAGTGGGTTTTTACAGCTTGAAATAGTAGCATGACATGCTGTTAATACTCTCATATGAGTTTCAGAATACTGGAGATGAATAGACCTTAGAGAACATTTTCTACCTTGATCTTTCATTGTGCAGACAAGGATATCGACGTCCAGGGAAATCTTTCTAAAATGCAAATAAGATCCTATCATTACAATGTTTAATATCCTTTAGTGGCAGAATTTCTGCTTCTGGCTATAACAAAGTAGCTTATAGCATATTAATATAAGAACAACAACTATGAATGCAGACAGGAAATGTTGTCTGAATGCATTGGAGAATGATTTAAACAACAGCTATGCGACAGATCACATCAACATCTAGAGAGAAGAAACATTTCACTTGAGGCATTTACCTACTCCTAAATTGAGCAGGGCAAAAAGCTAGAAAAGAAAACAGTGGCTGAGAGCTGTCAGCCATGCTGTGTAGCGGAGAGAAAATAAAACTAGTTTGGGTACTTTGTAGTTCCTTTCTATTGATGTTATAAAACATCACGACCAAGGCAACTTATAAAATGAACTGTTTCCTTGAGCTTCTGGTTCAAGAGGGCTATGGAGTCCATCATGAGTGAGAAGCATGGCAGCTAGAGGAAACACAGCACAGAGAGGAGGATTCTGAGAAATCACATCCTTTCCCTCAGCATAAAGCCCGAAGAACAAACAATGTGGAGTGAAATTTTAAGCCAACCCCTCAGGACATGCATCCTCCAATCCACACTCCCTGCCAATGTTGTTTTGTATTCCCAGATGCCAGTCAGAATGTGAGATACATCTTTTTCATAATCAGACTTGCCTACTTGTATCAGTGTTTGCAATTATATTATTGTTTTCAATAACAAATTGTGGGCACTAGAGATTTAACTTGGGTAGCATGGGACCAAGTGTCTACATATCATAACCTGCATTCATGAAGAGAAAGGGACTATCCTTTCAGCTGAGACCTGTATGAGGGGTTGTCTAGGGGTCCAGGAGAAGAAGAAAAGAGAAGGACCTCATGAGAACTGGCATGTGACTGAACCATGCCCATTCCTGGTTGGATCAAGCTGATCCATCCCTACTTCAATTTTTTATTTCCAATAGAAAAGGCAACATTCTCACACTCCAGACACCATGACACTCTGCCAAAATCTCATACATAATATCTGTTGCAAAACTGAAAATTATCAGATGTACAAAAAAAGCACAGATGATCAAATGATCAAAAACCAGAAGATAAAATGATACAAATGAATGCATGATGTAGAGAGAGAAACCGAGAAGGGGTTAAGATAAATATGTGTCATTAATTTGTGTAATAAAAGAGATAAGATTTTGACCAGGTGATTAAGAAAATGAGTAACAGTACTAAAAGTTAGGACAACTAAGTTTAAAACTTAGCAGAATCAACACAAAATAAGAACAATGAACTGAAAATACATTATTTGGAGGAAAACATAAGAAGAAACAAAAAAAAGAACTTAAAGTTAAGGATTGATACACACAGTATTAGATTTTCCAAAGGGGTGAAGGTAGGGGCTACAAGAAATATTTGCTTGCATACAGAAAACGTAGCTTCATGTCGGGCAAAAGAACAGGATCCTCTAAAAATTAAGAAACTTCACCCAAGGCTAGTAAAATAAATATCTTACATACCAGTAATATATCAGATTTAGAATGGATCAAATAACATAGTTTTAGGAGTCAATTATTGCTAAGAAACTGTACTTTAAAACATTAGCCAAGAGAAACAAGAGCCGTTAATAATGATAGAAGGGCCATGTCATCAGAAAAACACATGTTCAGTGTCTGTATATCTTCAACAGCCTTGTTTTGTTTGTTGTGTAAAGAAGAATTAAGTCCATAGCCAGGGATGACCATTTTAGTGCAACTTTCCCTATGGTTGACGTATAAAGGACAAAACAAAATCAGTGAGGATGTAAAATATTTAGCATAGTTGATGAGATTGCTTAATTAGCATTTATAGGTGCATATTTAAAAATGCAAAATATATGCTACTTAGTACTAATTAACGGTTTAACATAATTGTACCATATAATAAGTAATAAAACAATTCTAATTCTTAAAGTACCACAATCCTACAATGTACATTCTGTGATTATTGTGTAATTGAGGTAGAAAATTTATAGTCACCATTTGTGGTAAAAACAAGCAACATGTTTTAAAATAATCTATGAATAAAAGAATATAATGAAAATTAGAAATATGAAAACATAAAGAATAACTAAAATCCTCTTAGAAATACTAATAGCTTTAAATGTATGTACATGAAAAGCAGAGGCTGAAAAAAAATCAACCACTCAAGTTATAGAATCTAACTGTGAACAATGGACTGAAATAATGTCATGTGATGTCACCTTTTAATCTGTGTGTTTCAATCCAAATTACCTCAGAGGCTACTTGTGAACTGAATAGGCCCTAGAGGCTTCTAGGAGTCTAACAGCCAGCCTGGCTTTAGCCAGTCCAAACTGGTCATAACTGATGCCTTAAGACCTGCTCTTAGCACTTCCTCATAAGCCAACCTGGGGCTTCCTGGGGCCTTGCCAACAAAGGTAGAGTTCTGATACAAGGTGACCTAGACCAGCAAGAGTCTGCCAGGACACAGCTGTAGATTCAAAGCTCTGCCCTCAGGCTGGGAAGAGGGTATTCAAAGCTTTCCCTTCCTCAATAACATTGGATTTGGTTGTTTCAACTACTTTCTAGAGACGGTTTCCTGGTCTCTGCCCTTCTTACCGCCTCCCAAGGGTAACTCCTAGGGCCCTGAACATAGAGCAGCCACAACATCTGATGAGCCACAATAGTTAGGTAGCTAGTAAATCAGCAGAGGAAGGAGGGATCTTCCAAAAAGAGAAGAAATATAGTAAAACAATGGAAAGATATAAAAGAGAAACTAAAATAGAAAGATTAAATGGAGGAGGAGTGGGAGGGGCAGGATAAAGAATAAACATGGGGAGGGGCAGTTTACACTACTGGCCTTTTGACAAGCCATATGAAAACTTACTACTGTAGAAACTTCCCAAAATATACATATATGAGAAGAATTTAAATGACGTCACCATATAATGGAGGAAACAATGTTCCAACTAGGCATCTGATGCTACCCAAGTTAAATCTCTAGTGCCCACAATTTGTTATTGAAAACAATAATATAATTGCAAACACTGATACAAGTAGGCAAGTCTGATTATGAAAAAGATGTATCTCACATTCTGACTGGCATCTGGGAATACAAAACAACATTGGCAGACATCCTGAAGATGTTAAGTAGATAAGAAATGAAATTTCAAGTAAATAAACTTGAAGAAATGGCCAAACAACTTCTTACAAGGACACAACTTAAAACAAATAGGAGTTGCATATAAATTCTGACAAATCCTGATTCTATTCACAATGAAGACTGGGAATTGAGGCCACTTTCAGAACAGAAATTCAGCCTAAGAAGAATTCTTTGTGAACTCTTTTAAATGTCTTAGAAAGAAATTCTACTAATAAAACTCTTAAGAAAAAAAATAAAGGAATTAGTACTGAACTTTATGTCAATAAACTTTCTACTCCAACCTCTTCAGAAATAACAGGAATTATGGTTTTTCTCAGTAATGTACTCTCAAAAATTATATACAAACACTAATTTAGGTATGTATATCCTTTTAAAATATCATGTTTAGGCAGCCATGTTGGTGAGAATATGTAGGTGTAGCTAGCTTCTGATATTTCTATGAGGTAATCTCACAACAAAATCTCTGTTCTTATGGCTTTTAACAATTGTATGCCCCTGTAGTAGTTTGCATGTAATTAGCTCCCACCCTCTCATACCAAGTGAAATTATTAGGAGGCATGGCCTTGTTGGAGAAAGTATGTCACTGTGGAGACAGAATTTGAAGTTTCCTAGGCTCAAGGTACCACCCACTGTCTTATTCTCCTTCCTGTTGCCTGCAAGATACAGGACTCTCGGCTACTCCTTCAGCATCATATCTGCCTGCATGTTGCCATGTTCCCCATCATGATGACAATGGACTCAGTCTCTGAAACTGCAAGCAAGCCACCTCAATTAAATGCTTTCTTGAAATCAGACATGCTACTGTTGGGTCTCCCAACTGTGAAGAGGGGATTTTTAAATTTTATTTTTATTATTGTTTTAGATAGGGTATTCTGTAGCTCAGGCCTTTTTCAGACTCCTGATCTTACTACTTTCCTGGTAATGGAATATCAGTGGCATGTCAGCATACCTTCATGCATGGAAAGTAATCACTATTATATGTTCCCACAATGATGTCCCTTCTTGGCTCCTGACATTTTAAGAACCAACCGTAATTGTCAGCTGAATGAAGCTATTAAAGGAGGATGAAGACAGACTTGTTAACATCTAACTGTAATCCAACAGAAGTCAGTTATATGGTAAATTGTAGTGGAATATTGCAGATCTGATAGGGAAGGAGGAGGTGAAGGCATTACCTCTTCTCTACTGTTACAACATTGTCCATATTCACTCCCCGAATATTTCTGTCCATTCAGATTATGGGTGTGTCTATTATCACACACAGACCCACGTTTCACTCCTTGCTCTATGAATAGTAAATGTTCCAGAACCTCCAAAATCTCTGTGGTCCATTCCTAACATCATTCTGGCAATTTCTTTTTTCATCCAATGTTTTGTCAAAAATCAGGAGGAAAAATGGATTTCCTTCACCATTTGGCCATAAAAGAATATATTATTTGACAATTCAGAGGTGATAGTTGCCTGGTGTTAAACTGGTTTTTTTAAGTTTTATTAAATGTATTCTCTGTATGCATATATCTATGCACATGTGTGACCGAAAAAAATATTTTCTTGAGAAGAGTTGCTGTGATCATGGTGTCTTTTCATAGCAATAAAAATCTTAAGATACCCCTCCTGCAATGACCCCCAAGGCTTACACGCAGGGGTTGTATTTTCATTATTTCCTTTCTCTCTTTCTTTTTAAGGAATAAATCTGACTGCTACCCTACTCATACATTACCCAGGTCCTTTCATGCTTCTCGCACCCATCACAATTCACTTATTGCCTCTTTTCACTGACCCCACCCCAACAGCCACCACAATAACACGGCAACAACAACCCACAGATAGCAGTTTTGGAGATGAATCCCCTGTCCTTCTTTCACCAAAGTCAAGAAGTCATTACATTTTCACAAAACAATATTATTTGAACTTCCAGGGCCAACAACTCAGCAGAAATAGCCCAAAACAAGATGGCTACACTTAGGAGCTCGCAAATAGTAAAAATCTGAATTCAGGCAAAAAGAAACTAAAAGGGAATTGTGTTTTCTTTTATACAATAAAACAATTGAAAAACCAAGAAAATTATCAAAGTGTCGTAGAGAGGGAATGTGGATATTAGAGAGCAGTTTATTTCATAGCGCTAGATGAGATGGAAACTGATCTGTCAACATCCCCATAACTGCAAATAATATCACGAAATAAAATCCTAAATGTTCACCAATCATATTTTAGTGCTGAACATTTCATACAAGCAGCTGTTGTGATGCCAAATATAGTTTCTACAGCATGCAAAAATGAACTAATGGCCAATGCTCTATTTTAGATTTCAGAAAGGTTCTTTTTGTTCGTACAATTACTTCTAAATTCTGCAGAGATTAGTCCAATAACCAAAACATAGGTCACAGGTAAGGATTAGATATGATTCCAGAGACTTATCTGGCATTGTCTTATGCTGACAGAAGGAAAATAATCAGGAACTGTTCGTTCTCTCTCTCTCTCTCTCTCTCTCTCTCTCTCTCTCTCTCTCTCTCTCTCTCTCTCTCTCTCTCTCTGTATATATATAAGTGAATATATGCAAGCAACTGCTATCCCTTGGGATTTTAACCACACTGCCTGTGTTTTGTCATGACAGAGCTCTTTAGGGGTTCTGTAGGCTGGCTTTAAGTCAAATGGAATCCTTTAATGAACTGGCACCAATCACTGAGACACTAGAGTCAAGAGCACATCATTGAATTTCCTAGAAGTTATTTGTAAATCACCAATTGTAGTTAGTAAGAACAATGTGTCACCTATTGTTGCCATTATAAAAGAAACTGACAGAGATTTTTAAGGTTAGTTTTGAAAATAAGTTTTTTACACATCTCCAGGTAGATCATTTTTAAGTGTTCAGCTATTGATTTGCAGCTCATTTTTATCTGTATTATCTTATATCATCATAAATGAGATATACACTATGCAGTTCATCATTCTGCAGATTAGAAAACAAAAAAGCTGCTTAAGGTCATAAATACAGTGAGTAGTGGAGCTCAGGATTGAACTCAGGATTCTCTCCCTGTGTATGGAATATGTTCCACAGTAACAGAAAGCTTCCAAGAAGGCAGGTGGGTCCTGCAGCATTCTTAAGGAACATCTAGAGTTACTCAGAAAATACAACCTGGTTATAACAATGTCATATCCATGTCTGGACAGTATAGTGATGCCAGATAAGTCCAGGTTTTTGGTGTTTGGACACCATTGAATGAGATGGTGCAGTTCATTAAGAATAAATATTCATAGTTATAAAATAGTCATGTTCTTTTGAAATTAAAACAGTTGAATCTAAAAAACTTTCATCATTTATTTAGGATGTACATGTATTATATGTTTAATGAAAAACACAAAATAATTATAATCAGTGATAATAATTAGAAATATTACTATAAACATGAAAATTATAATCTAGACTAAGCAAAATAAACATAAAATAATACACTAACTTAGATTCACCTTCAATGCCGAAAGTCAATGTCACTTTTTGTGTCATATTATAACATATTTATCATATTTTTTGTTTACTCCTCTGTTGTTGGACACATTGTTCAGTGTTCATAACTTTTGAACAAAGAAAGTATGATAAATAGGTGATGAAATGTTTTCAGTTACAAAGAATAGTGAATAGTGCTACTATAAATATTGATAAGCAATTATCTCTATGATATGTTGTCTTGGAGTCCTTTGAGTAAATACTTAGTAGTGGTATATGTGTGTAGGTATGTCCTTAATTTTTCTGAGAAATCTTCTTATTGATTTTCATTGTGACATTTTCCTGATGACTGCCATTCTGGATGGAATAAGATTGTATCATACTGTAATTTGGATTTCCATTTTTCTGATATATATTGAGGGTGTTGTGCATTTTTATATGTTTATTGCCCAATTCAATTTTATCTTTTTTGTGACCCGACATTACAACATTTACCGATTTGGTCATTTACACTTTGAGCTATATGAACGCTATATATAATAATAATTTGTTAAATAGAAAGGTTTCCTACCATTATCTAGACTATCTATTTATTCAATTGTTTTCTTGGTTGTAGAGAAGTGTTTGTTATTGTTGTTAAATTTCATACTGTCCTCTTTCTTGGTCGTTGACCTGAGTCCTATTGAGGAAGTCCTTGCCTATGCTATATTTAAGTTTGTTCCCTGTGCTCTCCTCTAACAGTTAGTACTTCAGCTCTTACACTAAAGGCCCTTGGTCCATTTAGAGTTCATCTTTGTGCAAGGAGAGAGATAGAGATCTAGTTTCCATTTTCAACTTGTGGATAGTTGGTTTTCCTGGCACCATTTCTTGAAGAGTCTTTCCTCCACTGTGTATTGTTGACACCTTTGTAAACAAAACAGCAACTGTAATCTTGCATCTTGTACTCCATTGATCCACTGTCCGTTTCCTGCCAGTACCACACCGTTTTCTTATTTTGGCTTGGTAGTATAATTTGATATTAAAGATGGTGGTAGTTCAGCAGAATTCTTTTTGTTCAGGGATGTTTTGTCTATCCTTGGTGTATTTGATTCCATATGAGTTTTGATTCCATATGAGTTTGAAAGTTCAGTGTTCCATTTCTTCAAAAAATTGCATTGCAATTTTAATAGAAATTGCATTCAATCTGTAGCATAGTCATCTTCACAACATTAATTATTCCAAACAATAACATGAAAGGCCTTCCAATTTGAAAACACTTCCAATTGTTTTTTCAACTATTTGTTTAGTATTCCAAGTTTTCTAGAGACCTTTTACTTTCTTGGTTATATTTATTCTAATTTTTTGTTTCTTTGTTTTGGAGACTATTGGGTGTAGGATTTTCCCTAATTTTATTCTCAGTATGTCTATATTTTGTATATAGAAAGGCTACTGATTGGTGTGTGTTAATATTTTCAACTGACACTTCACTTAAGATATTTATCAGAATTAGGTTTTCTGGTGGACTTCCCAGGGTGACTTTACAGTCAGAATCATATTAGATGTGAATAAGGATACTTTGCTTCCTTTCCTACTTTATGACTTTGATTTCCTTCTTCTGTCTTGCTGTTCTACATAAGACTCAAGCAACACTGACTAGGAATGAAGACAGTGGACACCATATTCTTGTTCATGATCTTAGCAGACAGGTGTTTATTTTCCTCTGTTTAGAATAGTGTTGGCTATACATTTGTCATATATAGCACTTGTCATGTTTAGATGTGTTTTCTCATTCCCAGAGTCTTTAGGGTCTATATTATGAGAGGATGTTATATTTTATCAAAGGTCTTATATCCATCTATTGAGTTGATCATGATATCTACATCTTTGACTCCACTTACATGCTATGTTAATATTTACTGATTTGTGTATGTTGAGTTATTCCAGCATGTTTGAAATAAAGTGAATTTGATCATGGTGAATGATATTTATAAATTGCTCTTGCAATCAGTTTACAGGAAGTTTATGTAAATTTTTATGCCCATGTTCAATAGTCTAAAATAGTCAATAGACCAATAAGACATTTAGTATAGAATATTTTTTTTATTTATCTTTATCTAGTTTTGGGGGTAAGCAAAATACTGCTTTGTAAAAATAGTTGATGGGGATCCTTCCTTTTATACTTTTAGAATAGATAAGAATTATATCACTAGTTTTCAGATAGGTCTAGTTAAGTCAAATGAAAACCAGTCAGAAAATGTTTTGCCCACTCTAACTAGGCCTGGGACACAAAGAATGTTTAGTGCCAGCACTGGATTGTTTTACATTGCTCTTATTTAAAAATATGTACCACACTATGTTCTTACTGCGGGTCTTACATGGTTTCACAAAAACACTGTTTCAAATTAATGACAATTTTTTTTCTCTATTCTGTGGGTCATACAATGCTGCTTATAGGACTGTGCCATATTGTCCTTTATATTTCATGGAATATTATGTTGGTCTAGTTTCTTTGCTCTGTGACAAAATGAACAGTCTTCTTTATTTGCCTAATCTGCAATTAAGGAGCAGTGCACTCACACTGTGGAATATTCACTATTGTACATACAGCTTTGTGAGCACAAGTGATGGATCTCATTAACTCCAATTTATCCTTGACTCATTTGAAGCATTTTGCCATTAAGAATTGAGTAAGTTTTATAACATGCCATACTTAAAGTTGCTTCCTTAAAATCTATCTGTAACAAGAGTTCCTATAAATAAAAATGTAAATTATAACTACAATAAAGCATACCATTAATCTCAACTAAAGATCTTTTTCTAAAGAAGATTACTGTCTTTTGTCCCAATATTTTCAATACATTTAATATAGACATGAATGAAAAGTTTAAGAGAAAGAGAATAGAAAAATTGTGATACATATAACAAATATTTAGAAGAAAAACAAACCAACTAAAATGAACTGGATCCTTTATGCAATTTTCAATGAAAACAATCTTTGAATTGATACAGCCAAGCTATTTTACAATATTCTATCTCTTAGTCCACTGTCTCCCTGTGAGATCACAAAGCTAGTACATAAAAAAGCAGAGTCAATGTATTCCTGTCTTCTTAATCATTTACATTTCATATGAAATGTTATAGAAGTGAGTTTAAAAGGAGGTTGGGTTATTTGATTCTTTGGCCTCTAATTTCTTGAGTTCTTTACATATTTCAGAGATCATTCCTCTGTCAGATGTAGAGTTGGTGAAGATCTTTTCCCATTCTGTAGACTGTCATTTTATCTTATTGACCGTGTCCTTTACCTTACAGAAGCTCCTCAGTTTCAGAAGGTCCCATTTATTAATTGTTATGCTACTGGTGTTATATTTAGGAAGTGATCTCCTGTGCCAATGCACTCAAGGGTATTTCCCACTTTTTCTATCAAATGCAGTGTAACTGGGTTCATGTTGAGGCCTTTGATCCACTTGAACTTGAGTTTTGTGCAGATAGGGATCTATTTGCATTCTTCCATATACTATCATCCAGTTATGCCAACACAATTCGTTGAAGATGCTATCTTTTTTTCCATTGTATATTTTATCCACTTTGTAAAAAATCAAATGCTCATAGGTGTGTGGATTAAGTTCAGGGTCTTCAATTCTACTCTATTGATCCACAAATCTGTTTTTATGCCAGTACCAAGTTGTTTTTATTATTGGAGCTCCAGAATACAGCTTTAAGCCAGAGATGGAGATGCCTCCTAAAGAATTTCAAATGGCTGAAAGACACTTAAAGAATAGTTCAACATCCCTATCATCAGAAAAATGCAAACCAAAACAATTCTGAGATACCACCTTACACCTGTCAGAATGGCTAAGATCAAAAACACAGATGACAGCCTATGCTGGAGGGGATGTGGAGCAAGGGGAACACTCCTCTATTGTTAGTGGGAATGTAAACTTATACAGTCACTTTAGAAATCAGTATTGTGGTTCCTCAGAAAACTGGGAGCCAATCTCTCCAATGTTCCAGAAATAGCACTATTGGGCATATACCCAAAGGATACACATTCTTACCCCAAGGGTATTAGCTCAACTATGCTCATAGCAGCATTATTCATAATAGCCAGAACCTGGAAACAACCTAGATGTCCATAAGCTGAAGAATGAATTAACAAATTGTGGTTCATTTACACAATGGAGTACTACTCAGAAAAAAAAGGTGGATCTGGAGAATATCATCCTGATGTAACAAAGACCTAGAAAGATAGATATAGTATGTACTCAGTCCTAAATGGGTTTTATACATAAAGCAAAGGAAAACCAGGCTACAATCCACAAACCCTCAACAGCTAGGTAACAGGAGGAACTGAAAGGAGACATCCATGGATCCCCCTGGGAAGAGGAAATAGAGAAGATCTCCTGAGTAAATTGGGATCTTACGGAAGAATGAGCAAAGGAGGGTGAGAAGAAATCAAGAGAGAAGGATATGGTCAAGTGGGAGGAGAAACAGAGAGAGAGAATAAAGAAATGGATATTTTGATAAAGGGAACTTTTGTGGAGTTAGAGAGAAACTGGTGTTAAGGAAACATCTAGGAACCCACAAGTTGTCCCTGGCTAGGACTCTACGCAATAGCGAAGAGGGTGCCTAACCCGGATTCCCCTGTAATCAAATAAATGACCACCCTAATTGTCCTTCTAGAACCTTCATCAGCAATGGATGGAGGCAGAAGAAGAGACTAATTACTAAGGTCGAGATCTTGGTCCAGCTGAAGAGAGAGGTGAGTATATGAGCAAAGAGACCAGTATCATGATGAAGAGATCCAAAGAGACATCTGACCAAGCTATTGGAGCTCATTAACTCTGAAATGACAGCTGAAGAATCTTCATGGATAGGAACTAAACCCTCTGAATGTAGACAGTTGAATGGTGTAGGAAGTTTGTGGAGCCTCTTGCTGTAGGATCAGAATATGTTTCTGGTGCATGAACTGACATCTTGGAGCCAATTCCCTACAGAGGAATAGCTAAGCCAGCCTTAATACTGGATGAGGGATTCAGATCTACCTCATCTGGATATACCAGACAAAACTAATTCACATTGGGACTCCTTTCCCTCCCTGAGGAACAGATAGAGGGATTGGGGGGAGGGCACTGAGAGAGGACTGGGAGGAAGGGAGGGAGGGGGAGCTCATGGTAAGTGTGGGAAAAATCTTTTAAAATAAAAATATAAAGATAAAAAATAAAAAGGAGGTTGGTAGTGAGAACTATCTATTTAAGAAATGTTTATTAAAAACATCTTTACTATTGAATATGTTCCCCAAGATAACTATGACTTTGCATGAAAAAGGATACTGAGGCAAGGAAGAAACTACAATCTTAGAAGCAGTGTGCATAAAATATTTAGAAAACATGAAACTGGAAAAAGCTGCCATCTCCAATAACCTTCTCAGCAATAAAAACTTCTCTATCGATCACTTCTAATACTAGCAGCCTTTGTAGCTCATGAATCTACACGGTTGTAAAGCATATAGAGTGAGCATGGATTTATAGGGATGAGCTCTGTGTACCTTTTATGTCTGCCCTGCAATATTACAGTGGTAAAATCATGGACGATATAATTTAAACTACATTAGCTCATGGCTATTAAATATGTCAATTCTCTGAAGCTACCTGTCCACGTGCAGCTAACATGGAGCTTTGTTTCTTTCTGTTCTTTCCTTCAGAGAAATAATCTGGATAGTAAGCAAGCAGTGAGCTGCCAGATCTCAGGGTGATGGAGATGTTCTTAAAACTATAACTTACAAAAGGCTTCCTAAAGAATTACAGTAGAGATGAGGAATCAGAACTGACCTGTGGATAGAAACAATATTTTATATAGTAAACAATATTTTATATAGTTTTGTCAGTAAAACATGTGTCTTCCATCATAATGTATGGTCTTAGCTCTTTTGCCCTGAGCCAAAAAAAATTATATTCGATGTTAACAATTACTTGACATTAAGCAAAAATGTTTTTAATTAAAATAAACTCAAAACAGAGTTGCTGAATGACTAGTCCCAAGATGAATGGCATATACTGCAATGATTTAAAATATGTAATACTTTCAATTTATGAGTGAGTTTAAGATACTTCATAAGGAGAACATTTGGCATAAAATTAATGACTTGGAAATTCAAAATCTATTAAATAATCTATGATTAGTACATAAGTAACTATGAATTGTGGTAAGTCTTAATAATGCCCTTTGATGACTTTGAAATGGATAAAATAATAGCAAAAAGAAATTATCAGATAGCCAACTGAATACATTTAATTATGCTAACATTCTGACCACATTAATCCTTCCAGGTTTTAGGCAAAAAAGTTAAACTTAAGGATGTAAACTCTTAGAGTCCACACTAAAAACATATTGCTAAGTCATTTTGACATTTGATAATATTAGAAAATTAATAAAACCAGTGAGATCCTTAAAAATCACATGAAATAATAAAAGGGTAAATCTCTAAATAGAATAAACCTATTTACCTTCAAATAGGACATTTTATTTACTGCTATGTCTTGCATGGATGTACATGCAAGAGTGTCTGTGAGTCTTTAAAAAATAAATAATATATGTCAAACTCTCAAGAATCTCCAGTGTTAAATGGTCAGTCCTGAAAACATACATACAAGTAACATTGTAGATACTGAATAGATTTTATTTGGAAATATTTATGCATGTACATGAAGGCATACAGTAACAATTAATGAAAACAGAGGCCATGAATTCCAAGAAAAGCAGGGAGAAGCATATGAGAGGTTTGCAGAGAGGAAAAGCAAGGGAGAAATATTGTAATTATTTTAGAATCTCAAAAATTGCTTTAAAGGTCTTTTGTTTAAGCCATCATAGATGCAAAACCAACCAAACAAACAAACAACCAAAAAGGAATTTACCATTTGTCCTACACAGCACCTTTAGTTTACCTAGAATTTATTGAAAGCCAAACTACAGTTCAGCTGTGATACCTCATACAGGTTGCTACAGCTAGTAGCTCCAAAACACAGAATCAAAACTGTCTTCAACCTTGAAACAGAGAGCAGGCAGCCCCAAATGGTTCAAAAAATTTCTTCATTTGGAAGTTTAAAAATTCTTGGTGTGAATTCATAAAGCTGCCCAGGACTTTAAAGAATAAAAGTTATGTGAAAACAGAGAGAAAGCATGACATATCGGTGTAGAAAGTGATTGTTTTTACACATCCTGGAAGCATTATTTGTCACCAAAAATATCTTTAGGAGAGAGTTTTCTATTCTAGCGCATGAGCAAATTTCCTTGCGAAAACGTTGCTTTGAATCAAGGAGCCCTCTTCAGGTAGAAAGGCATCTGCTATGTAGCTAGAATTAGTTTCCACTAAGAGTGTAGACTCTGGCAGGGCAGTCACAGCCTGTTTAAGACCATATGAACAAAAATATAGAGAGAACACATAGAAGATTTGATGTGATGAAACAAAACAAGAGAACATAAAGTTGGGTCTGTAGGGAAGGAATATGGGACAAGATGGGAAATGATGCAAATATGATCCAAACATATTTTATGAACTTTTCAAAGACCAATTTTAAAAATAATGTGGACATAAGGCATCTATTTTGGCCCTTTTCCTCATTAGGACAAAGGAACATATTTGTAAAGAAATACATCACATGATCAGTAAATACCGTTTTCTTTGTGCCTATCTATTAGAAAAGTACACTTCAGTAAGGGCAGAGAATGTATGCTTATTTGTAATGAGAAGCATGTGCTGATCCTAAGCAGTGGAGATTGTCTTCCCCATGAGAGATTCACAGAGGCATTTGATGTTATCAAACCCAGGTTGGAATGAGGGTTCTATTCCATCCTGGCATAGTAAATAGGGAAAGCAGTATAACCTCTTTTAAGCTCAAGGCTACTTTTTTCACTAAAGAAGTCAAATTTCCATTTACAAAAGTCTTGTATTAAATTAAACAAGAAGTTTTGGAATCAAGTTAATTATGAATACTGACTTTAGAGTACTCAATAAACAATGTCTAAATAGAAGTGACTAACATCAAAGCAGCATAATAGCAACATGGTGAATTTTAGAGATGGAGTCAAAATCCAGAATTAGTTTCTAAAGAAAGGAATGGGCCCAAAGTTTGTTGAACCAGTGTGAGGGTCTGCATTTGATTCCCAGAGCCCAAGTAAAAGCGATTCAAGCTAGTTCCTCTCCATGATTCCAGTGTGTTCCTATGGCAAAAGAGGAGGCAGAGATAAGAGAATCCATGAAAGCTTGTGGGCTAGCGGCAAACAGTAAAGAAATCTTGTCTCAAACAAGGTTAAGAGGCAAAGACTGATACCAGAAGCTGCCCTCTGTCATTTACACATGTGCTATGACAAGTATGCGTTCACATTCATAGTCACAAATGTCTACACACACAATATATATATATACACATATATATAGAGAGAGACAAAGACAGAGAGACAGAGAAAGACAGAGACAGAGATAGAGACCACGGAATATAGCAGCATTCTATGTGAGGCTTAACACATAGAGTAATGAAAAATTATTTCCCATGGCAGCATCCCTCTAGCGGATATGATGAAAAAGCATGCTATTCACATTCACGAACACATCTTTGCTTCTCTGGAAGAAAATGAGTCAAGGGGGCAGGATAGAGATCTACATGGTGACCAATGGTACCAGAGTGAAGCTCTTTGACCTTCTCTTCTAGTAAGTACAAAGTGCACCTCTGAGAAACAGACCTACTTCATCCTAGTTACTTATATTCCAAACTAGGAAAAAAAGAAACGTTTCTAAAGCTTTGTAGACTTTTCAGGGCCATCTGGCAGCAGTCTCTGTCCAACTTCTCAGAGGCACAGACAGTGGTTTGCCTGTCACTGCCCTCTCACCTTTCAGAGAGCCTCTCTGGAGCAGCTGATACTATGGTGGTCTCCAGCCTGCACTTGATCCTCTACGTTCTGCCAGCCACCGTCTTTCCTGGCTACCCACAACCCAGCCACAAGCTCCAGAGAGTAAACAGAGCAGAAGCAAAAGGTAAGGTTGCATGCCTAAAATTAAAATGCTGACAAAGAAGAAGAGGAGAAGGAGGAGGAGGAGGAGGAGGAGGAGGAGGAGGAGGAGGAGGAGGAGGAGCAAGCAACAACCACAACAACCAGGCATGGAACCTAAACACACAGCTCATTGGATTTGTGGTGCTTTTCTATAGAGCTGTGTGTTATCATGTATTTCCTCCCAATACTACTGCTAGCAAAAATGGGAAATCCTTCATCACTTGCCTCTTCTCCGCGCTAAGCCATGGGACCATGACCACAGCTGTCTATCACAAAGGGATGGTTTTCTCAAAGAGAAATTAGGGCCCAGAGGGCTTTAATGACACACCCACATTTAAGCAATACCAATGGTGGAGCTGTGACTTCACCCCAAGATACAATACTTAGGTCAAAGTTCTTTGTTTCTAATTAGAAAATTGGATGAGTAAGAACTGAGAACAATGATATATATGTGTGAACACATTGCAATGAAGCCCATTGATTTACATGATAGCTAGAGCATTAAATTAAAAAGGAAGTAAACAGTATGACACAGATCAAATGCTGAACTCTAACACATCTTTGCAAATCAAGAGGCCGTGCAGATTCTCGTTTAACTTTATTCCTCATCCCAGATCTAGATATGAGCCCGCTCCAGTGATTCTTCAAACATCACTCTTTCTTATGACCACGAGGCACACTGCAAAAGCATATTTACAATTTCTCTAAATGTAGCTACTAGCAAAACCTAGGTAAAGGAAGCCCTGTTCGTCGATATTCAGGGCTGACAGCCTGACTGATCTTTAGAATCCCACCTGTGGAGAGGAGAGGAGTTAAGACAGAGCATCACAGTGGAAGAAGGAAACATCAGTGTTCCCTGCATGGTCCACACTCAAGAGATGACTCCTGCCAACACACCTGCTTCACAGTATCCATTTCTACCACCTCTGTCTGCCTCAGCTCACCTCACCTGTCACTAGCTTGCCTTCAAATCTTCTTTGTACTAATGTCCTTATGTTGTGATGTTACTCTATCCTCCTGAGTCTGTAGAGACAAAAATAGTACACTCTACATTTGTTCTAAGTCCCAGGAATCTATCTCTGGTCTATGTGTGTTTCCTGAGTGCACACATTTATAAAGATCCAACATGTAACTGAAATCTAAAAAGGTAAAATATGGAACGCACATGCGCATGTACATGTGTCTGTGTGCTATTGGGATTAAATTCAGTGCCTAAGATTCCTAGGCAAGGACTCTACCATTGAGTATCAGTTTCTGATACTCTTTCTCAACCCTTGGATTGCCCCAGTAACCTGCCATCTGGTCTTGTGTGTCTTGTTTCAGATATGATTGTTTCTTTTCTTTCTGAGATGTTGTCATTGTACTTCCTGGTCTTGCTTGCTCTAGACGTTCTTGGGAATCCAGATGCATTACAGCAGCTCATGGTAGGATCTGGATCCTACCTGTTTCCAGAGAGCTCATCCTCTCTCCCTTCCCTTGCTGTGTTCAACCCTAATGGCTAGAGAGAATCAGAGTCTTACCCTTCCCACAGTCTTGGCTTTTCTAGCTTTGTGGTGTGGAATGGTTGTTTAACAGTAAACTCCGCCCCCAATGTTTTGGTCTTAATTTAAGCATTATCTCTTCTAAGGTATGCTTTTTATACATCCCATTGAAATAAGCAGCTCTCCTTCATTTTATCACGATCTGTTTCTTGAAGATATCACACCCTGTAATTAATTAGATAATATGAATGACACATTTCCTTATGAAACTCCATAGCACCCAACTCTGCTATCTACTCCCAGCACAGAGAGCAGTGGCTAAATGGATAAAGTAGAAGTGACGAACAAGAGAAGCACTGAAAAGTTGTTACTGAGAACAAGGCCTAAGGGCATTTTAAGAAGAATGGCTAGATGGAGACCTAGCCTGGGTGGTGCCTAAACAGGACACCACCTATAATCAAATGAATAACCACCCTAAGTGTCATCACAGAACCAACATCCAACAATGAATGGAGATGGAGGCGGAGATCCATGGATGAGCACTGGGTCAAGCTCCTGGTCCAGCTGAGAGCAGGGGAGGAATCTGTATGAACAAGGGGATAGGGATTGTGAGGAAAATTCCCATATTGATGACTAGCTGGAGCTCTGGGAGCTCACTGAATCAAGAATAGCCACTGGGGAACTGTTGGGAAAAGGAGCTAAGTCCTCCAAGGGTAGACAACTGTCGATTGTCATGGGCAGTATCTGGAGTCTCAAGCAGTGAGATCAGACTTTGTTCCTGTGTGTGGGTTGGCACCTTGGAGCCCATTCTTTGCAGAGGAACACCTAACTCAGTCTTGATTTAGGGATGAGTAAATTGAACTTGCTTGGAGAGGATGTGCCATACTGAGCTGACCCACTTTGGGACTTCCTGCCCTTTGAGGGGAGAGTATGGGGGTATAGAAAGGGGGAGGCTGAAGGCTGACTATGAGGGATGGGGATCAGGGGGATACATAGATTAAAAAAAGACTTTTTATTAAAAAAATAAAATGAAATAAAAAAGAAGAATGGCATGCTGACAGAGTGTCTCCAGCACACGTGGATTATAGTGCTAATTAGAAGCATTCTCTTAAAAACTTCACAGAGGATTCTAAAAGCAATGTTCACCGCCAGTCATTTGTCTCAGGCATAGATCTATCCCAGTGTTTATAGAAACAGTCACCCTCTGCCACATTCTCTGCCTGTAGATACAAGAAAGAAATAATATTCCACTTAAATATGTATCCAAGAATGCTACCAAAACAGAATCAGTTCTGATACAGAACAGTAACCCTGAACAAAGCAAACAATTTATGAGTACTCACCTACATACGAGATAACCAAAGCAGACAGAGAGTCTTGGGATTGATTTATTTTCAAGAATATTAAATCATTAAACTGTGTCCTGGTAATGCTAATGCATTATTGAAGAAGGACTTGGAAGGTCAATCCAATGGTTTGGACAGGACCTATACCACATGCCAGCTGGCAGGCACAGAACATCCCTCAGGTTCAATCTATTCACTCCTAAAATGTTTTCCCTTTTTAATGTGTAAGGATGCTCTGAAGTTCATGTAGACAGAAAAGTACAGTCACAGTCTTTTCACTGTGACCAGATGCCTGACATACACAGATGAAGGAGAAGACTTCCTTTATCTCATAGTTTCAGATATTTCTGTCCACAGTTCTTAGTTATGTTCATTCTGAGTAAGTCAGAAAACTATGGGGGTGGAACACGGTGGTGGGGTCAAAGAGCCAGGGACCAGATACATCTCAAAGACATACTCTATTTTCTTCAGTTCCCTCTTACCTACTGTAGTCCTAGAACCTCGCAGAAAGCACCAATAATTGGGAACCAAGTCTCTAAACTATGAGACTTTAGAAAAACATTTCAGATTTAAACAAGAGCAAACGGTATAGCTGCACACCCCCGTGAATTATAAAATATCCTTTGAGGCAGTATTACAGTACCTTTTCTCCGAAGAACTTACTTTCAAGAGCAGAACATATTTTTGTGATTAGTTAAATGTAGAGGTACATTTTTTACAAAATTAACTATCCTTCTGGAAACATTCAAAAGTTGAATAAAATCCCTGTTTTTGGCACTGAAAACAAGTCATTTTTATATATGCTATAAGCAAAGGCTGAGAAGTGAACAATCCACCTATCAAAGCCAAGTAACCACACTATTTCAGGTGAGACCACTTACAGCAGAAGTTTGGGTTACAAATCAACCACTGGTTTATTGTCTCTACAGAGCTGAGCAGTACTCTGAGATGAGTACCAAGATTGTTTACAAATCTATGGGAATTAAAAAGATGACTTTGCCTTTTGTGCATGAGGATCAAAGTTCAAGACCCAGAACCCACCTAAAAGGATAAGGATGTGGTAGATATGTAAAAGAAGAGAACATTTCTAAAAAGTGTTGCCTAGTAACAAGTGCAGACATAAATACAGTTGCAAACAGATATAAAACAAATAAGAACAAAAACAATCATCTTTAAACCTATTTTATGTTTTTCACCCAAACTTAAGAATTAGTGTTTTAAGAATTCATAGATTTGCATTTCACATTTTGACTTTTTACCTTTCTACACGCAGAGAGGTGTGCTAATGAACAAAGTGGGATCACATGGTCTCAACAAGTTATCAACATTAAGAAATAAAATAACTTAGAAACCCACTGATGGCTTAATAGGTCATTGAAGGCTTTTTATAAGATTCAGTTCCAAATAAGCATGGGTATGCTAACACTGACGTACAGTTAGGCTATTAGGAAGGGATGTGATGTGTGTTCTAGAACTAGCCTCTAATAACTCCCTCCATGTTCATTAGCTTAAATTTCCAGGCATTCATTGAGTGTTCTGTATGCTGTAAACCACTGTACAAGGAGAGAAAAAAACTGTAATGATTAACAGTTCCTGTTTCAAATCATTCACAGTTCAAGTGTTTATCACATGACAAAAATATGTCCACAATTAAGAGACAAATGTGACATCAAAATGAAATCAGGGAAAGCCAGGCAAGGTGACACCACCTACACTGTCAGTGCTAGGGAATTTGGGACAAGTTCAAAGGTAGCCTGGGCTGCAGAGTAAGACCTTGTCTCCAAAATAATAGCAGTAGCGATAATGATGACGATGATCAACTTGGAATCTTAGTAAATGAAGATTAAGTTTCATCATTGTTTTGTTTTATCTGAATGTGACACTTCACTATAGAATTTTTTTATTCCCTTTACAACCAGAATTGCACAAAGGAGGTCTACTAGAGGTTAACAGTTAGATATACCTGCAATCACAAAGGCCTACTACATGAAGTAACGAAGAATGTCAAGGAAAACCTGATAAAAGTTAGTAGGACTGTATCAGTCAAATATGGCTTTCTATAATTCTCTAAAATACCTTGTTCAGCCTCCACACTGGCGGGAGGGGTTTGGTCCTACCTCAACTGGATATGCCAGATTGTATTGACTCACCCTGGGAGTCCTCACCCACTCTGAGAAATGGAATAGGAGGGTGTGGGGGGAGCTGGGGGATGACTGAGAAGAGGGAGGGCGGGAGGATCTTAAAAAATCTATTAAATTAAAAAAATGTTAGTTGGACTATGAATATTGAGAGGCCAGTGAGTAAATTAGGCCTAGTAAGTACACAAATATAAGGGTTTTAGGGAACCAATATGGGCTACTCTTGTAATGGCATGGCTGGATGTATAATTTCAATGGCTCTATTAAGTGTTTAAGTGTTCCATAGCTGTTCTGATTTAGAAAAGAAAGGTGACAAATCTAATTTATTGAATATATACTTTTGAAAAAAAGGAACCACATGATTTTATTAGAATTTTTCAAAAGCCTACAAATTAACACATATGCTTTAAAGGCAGAAGAAATCTGACATTTGTTTGTGCATTAAAGAAATTACAATCTGTTTTGCCTAAAGGCTTTCTCTGGCTTTTCAGCTTAATGTTATCAATTTCCCAGTCTTTTCCTTAAGGAAATGGTGGAGATAAAAACACCAGGTTTGATCTTCCTGTGGCATCTTCCATAAGAAGTTTGTATTCTCTCCTTGTCACTTAAGTGGAGAACATTTCTGCTCATGAGTCTCCTGGGAGACATTGCCAGAATGCTGTCACCATGGTGCCCGGAAGCCCAACTTTATACCTGGTTTCTCTTGCAGTTAGCTCCAAAACACTGGACATATTTTACACAAAAGTGCTCTGAGGTGGCTGTTTTGTGTCAACCCCCGGGACCACCAAGTCTTTGCTCTGGATTTTATCCCACGGCTCCCAATTTCTCTTCTAAATAGCAGCTTACTTGTCCTGAGTGGTTTTTTTTTGTTTTCCTGTAGATTTATTCCAACTTGCCTTTTTCACAGACTAAAGCTGTAATTTTCATTCTTTTCTTTTTTCCCTCTAGCACTGACCAATTTTTGTGTCCATTTGAATTGACAAACTTCACAGATACAGATTTTTATTTTTATGCCGAAAGCTTAAGAGTAACTTTCTAGAAGCATATCTTCCATAGAGAATAGACTCTTTTACCAGCGCTGTGGAGTCAATCCCACCGAATTCCATACACTAGAAAGAGATGGTGAATGGGGTTTTTTTTTGTTTTGTTTTGATTTTTTTTTACTTAGGGGATAATTTCCTCAAGAAAGAAGGGAAAAATATTATTATTGAAAATTTCTAAGTATAAAATCAAGGTATAAAAGGTAGTATGTATATTGTATAAAGAATACACTGGGAAACTAACATGTCTATACAAATATTTTTATTAATCACTTGAAAATTTGATACATGTATTTTGGTCATATTTACCTTTCAGCTGCTCTCAGACACACCCTGACCCTTTACCCATTCTACTTTGAATGTTGCTTCTCATTTTATTGTTTAGTAACCTGTGGAGTCTAATTTGGGCTTCTCATATACTCCTGGGTATGAGACCACCTAGGAGGAGTGTGTACAACTTACCAGGAGCCATAACCTCAAAGAAACCTTATTCTCTCTCCCCTAGAAGCATCCACTGTTCATAGCTTCTTACTTATATGTATAGACCCATGGAATTCACACACACACACACACACACACACACACACACACACACACACACACACACAAGCATGTTGACCAGCTTGATTTTGTATAGGTCTTGTGTACAAAACCACAGTTTCTGTGAATCAGGCATACAGTATTCTTTTCATATCCAGAAGAAAATATAGTTTCTTTGTCAGCACTGGGGACTGAACCCAGGCCTTCAGACATACAGAGATGCATGCTATTACTGAAGCTCTATCCATAACTCTGACTTTGGGGTACTTTAAATCTAGACCATGATTCTGTTCTGTCTTAGGCAAAGTGAAGAGAATATCAGAGATGTTAACTCTAGGGTGCATCATTATAATGACTATGGTGCGTAACCTCAAAGTCAACCTGAGATCTAGATAGACTTCTAGGAGATTACCTGGGAGAAGGACAAGCTTTTCATGAACTCTCTTGGTGAGGTGAGACGACTATACAAACAGGACAGAATGAGCTGACCACATACATTACACCTTTGTTCTCTCTAAGCTGCAATCAATCAGTGGATCTCTTGCCTTGGTTCCCTATCACAACGACTTGTCCCTTGAACTGTAAGGTAAAATAAAACCTTCCTTAATTTGTTTTCGTCAGGATATTTTATCTCAACAGTAGAAAACATATGATATCAGGAGTCAGAAACTTGATTTGGTTCTGAGAATGTCCTTGCTGGAGACCAGGAACCCAAGGAGCATTCTACTTCTTCCTCATTCCTCGTTGGCCCCCTCAATGTCTGCTAGATGAACATGTGACTGAATTGACACCTCAGAGACACCTGGACCATAGCTTATCCCCCCTCTGACATGGGAATGTCTTTCTATATGTTTCGAATAAAGAACTGTTTTGTTTGACTATGGCAGATACTGTAGAGGTAGGTGGAGGAATCAGAACGTAGTTACGAGAAGGAGGGCGGAGTCAGAGACAGATCAAGCCAGATACCCAAAGAAGCAACATGTAAGGAACACAGGTGAGCCATGGGCCATGTGGCAGACAGATTTGTGGAAATGCGTTGAGTCAAGATGAAGGAACTAGCTAGCAATATGCCTGAGCCATAGACCAAATAGCATGAAGTTAATACAAGTGTCTGAGTGTTTCATTAGGACTTTGGGATTGCTGGGCCAGATAAGTGGGTGGGACCAAGCCTTGGGGCTAGCTGGGCCAGAAACCTCATTGTAACACCCCTCTCAATATCCCACCCTAGTTTCTGCCGTAGTCCTGTGAGAAGCTCAAACTAGATCTTGAGACCCTTCCTGTTTCCTGAGTCCAAAACTCTTGCTCTTTCTTTCTCTTCTTCCCTCACCTGTGAATCTATAGTATATGATCTAAAATGCATGTGCTCCATGAATTCATTCTTTGACCTCCTAAGACAGAAAAGAACCCAAAAGTTTCCCAGGATTCTCAGCCTCATGCCAAACACATCAAGAATAAAAAGAGACTCAATGGTTCTTCTCAAGGTTATCCCAATATAATCAAGACAGAAAAGTGGTATTTGAAGTGTGGTTGTTACTGTGCTAAAACCTGTGTGGTACTTAGGCCTCTGGAACATCTTTGGACTAGAGTATAGAAGAGTTTGGACTCTGAAAGCCCTAAAATATTGCAGAACTCAATGTGCACTGGTAAGAAATAGGGAAACAAGAATGCTAAAACAAGGACAGTGAGTGCCCATTCAACCCAGAGGGTTTTAGGCAATAACAAGGACTCCATCACCAACTGGACTGGAGACAGTGTGGGAAATATCTTAACCACGAGTTTGCCTTCATTCTGTGTTCTGATAATTTAGCTTAAGTCAAATTTAAAGTTAACGGGCTAATTTTTTTTTTTTTTCAGAAGACATTTCAAGATGAGCTGGAATTCAAGCTGGTACTGAAAAAGCAGCTGTGATTTTTATTTATATTCTTTTCTCAAATATTACATCCCAAACACAGTTTCTGCTCCTTCCCCTCCCCTAGTCTTTCTCCCCACCTCCCCTCTCCCACAGACCCTCTCTCCTCTGACTCCACTCAGAAAAGTGTAGTCTTCTAAAGGACATCAACCAAACATAGGTTAACAAGCTACAATAGACCAGGTACATATCATCACGTCAAGGCTGCACTGCATAAGGCAACCCAGTAAGAGGCAAAGAGTCCCACAAGTAGGGAAAGAAGTTAGAGACAGCCCCTGCTCCCATGGTTAGGAATCCCACAAGAACACCAAGGTACTTAGCCATGACATATATGCATAGGACCTAGGACAGATCCCTATGGGCTCCCTCATCTTTGGAAGCCCCCATGAATCCTGGTCAATTAATTTTATGGGCTGTACTCTCTGGGTGTTTCTAAACCCTCTGTGTCCTCCCAAATATACTAAATCTGAGAGAAAACAACCTGAACTGGATATCAATAGTACAGGCAATAAGATCAATAATTGATAAGTCAACCTCATGAAACTGAAAAGCTTCTACAAGGCAAAGAACACCGTCAATAGAGCAGTTGTGAATGCTAAGGAGGTCAGCACCATTGAAGGAAACTTTTTAAACTCTATTAGGAGAATGCGAAAGATTGTCTGAGGAAAGAGCCTACCCATTGGAAGGAAGCCCCATCTTTGAAAGTACCAAGTCATTTAAAAGAAGATAATCTAAATTAAAGTGTTTATGGCTTAAATATGATTGTCTAGGGAAGTGTTTTGCCAAGGCCTTCTTAGAACGAATGTAGAAGATGCTACATATATGGCCCAAGGAGGCTAAGTTACATTTAAAGTTAACAGCACAGCTCCAGCCACAAACCTGGAGGTAGGTCATGGAAGTCTGATTACTAGATTGCTCTCTATTATACTTGTTCAGCCTGCTCTCTTATAGAAACAAGAACCATGATTCCAGGGTTAGCACCAACCAGCCACAATATGTTTGACACGACCACCAGCCAGTCTTGAGGTATTTTTTACAACTGATTTTCCCTGATGATTCTAGCTTGTGACATTAAACTACTGGGCACAAAAATGGTGAATAAATCTTAACCCACAGTTTCAGGAATTAGCTAATTCCAAGAAGTGTTAGTTGAGGTTCAGTCACTACAGGAAGGCTCCGGGAAGTCACTGATAAAAGCTATGAGGAATCCTAACTTCCATTGACTATAATATGTTTACTTCAGGATGCTGCAGTTGTGGGATGGAGATGTCCTAAAAGGGGAGCCTCAGGTAGCAGAGCCAGAAGGGTGGGACTACTTAAGCCTTTTTGAGTCCAGTCAGTTTTGTTATAAGCTCAGACTCTGGATGTGAGTTCTAGTATGTAGTTGTTTCCCTGATGGATTTTGGTTTTACTTTGTTCTAATAGTTCTATCATATGCCTTAATTTTCCATGTGTGAATGGGAATGTTCTTTCTGCATGACTGAAGGTTGGCTATAAGTAATTTGTGCTTATTTTATGGGAGCCCACAGGTAGAATATTATTTGAGCTTCATGATACATAGATTTGGGGATTTTAAACTATTGGAATTATTAAGCACTAGTAAAACTTTTTAAGTTGAATTATCTTCTGCATTGTGAACTGAATGTGAAACTGTGAGGGCCAGAGTAGAAGCATATAACTTTTAAAATTGATTAGTTCTTTGAGAATTTTGTACAAATTGTTTTGATCTTATTCACCTAACCCCCCTCCCCAACTCTTCCCATATCTACCTTCCCATCCCTAGAACCCTAACTTCATGCCCTCCTTTATTTTCATCTATTGATTCTGGTTTGTGTTGCCCATATATTTTTGGATATGTGACCTTCACTTCACCAATTGCTATATTCTAAAAAAAAAAAAAAAAAAAAAAAAAAAGACTATCCCTCTCTCAGAAGCAATTGACTGCCAAAAACTTTCTCAGAGGCAGCTGGTACATGACAGCTATTCTCCTCTCTGTGGTAGGATTAGCTCTGGCTTGATCTTGCACATGTCTTGTATATGTTATCATAACTTCTGGGAGTTCACATGTGAAGTTGTCATCTTGTGTCTGGAAGATGTTTCCCTGTAGTCATCTTCCATTGTTGGCACATACCTTCTTTCTACAGCAACCACATTTTTATTTATATTATTTAAAATGATATATCTTGGTATCAAGATAATTCAAATGTCAACTTGATGTGATCTTAATAGCATGAAATATGGGACCCTGGGCATATCTGTATGGGATTATGTTGATAGGTTAATTATGTTGATAATTAAACAATCTAAACATTGATTAATCAACCTAAATTTTGATTGGTCTGATGGGCAGACCCACACAATGTGGGTAGCACAATTCTCTGGGCTGGGATCCTAAAATAGATTAAGATAAAAATAAGATAAAATAAGAAACATTCATTGCATTCTTCCTGGCTACAAACACAAAGTAACCCCCTGATTCAATTACTAATCCCTTGAATTCATCACCACGATGGGCTGGACTTTGTACTGCTGCTTTGTTAGTAAATTTTATCAAAGAAACAGAAAAATGACTACAATAGTTCCCTCCAATGTGTCCTCAAAGAATCCTAATATCTATATGTTATGCATACTCCCCTACACTAAACCAGGACTTGTAACCTCAGAGACTATATTGTACAAGTAGATATTCCCTCATATTTTCTCTCCTTCCCCTCTCACTATGACTCCCTCTGTCTGTCTCTCTTACACACTCACACATACACACACACACACACACACACACACACAGTCTGCTTTGAGAGAAACTATCACACACACACACACACACATACACACACACACACACACACACACACACACACATTCTGTCAAGTCATAAGTTTAGACTCCATATCACAATTAAGTCTGCAAGACACTAGCCTTAGTCATGAACTTGACTATCACCTCATTAGAAAACTTGAATTAACCCAATGAAATTGATTTGGCTTCCTTAGCAGTAGAAAGAGGGAGATAATAATTTCCTGCTACTTAAAGATGGCAAGTACTGTGATAATTAGTGGCAAGTTGATGAGGAGGTCATCAGCTAAGGGATAAAATGAGATGGAGAGGCATCCGCATAGGTAGGACTTAATGACTAGTTTGGACTAAGGGGTAGGTAAGATGCAGAAGTATTATGGCTACTGATGATGGTGAGTACCTGAAAACAATTCTAATTACAAGTAATGCCAAATACTCTTTGTGCTCACTCCATAAAGGGCCTTGTGCCAAGTTTATTATCTATGTTGGCTCTTTCATTCTTACATAAGGTATGAAGTAAGAAAAAATGGAAAAAGGATAGATCAGAATATTAAACAGTTCTAAGTCATAGGGTTAGGTAATAAATGATAAAGGTGACATGCAAAGTCATTTCTGTCTGATCCAAAAGTTACAACCCACACTGACAAGCATGATATAATGAGTGAGAGGCATCAGGAACATCAATAAAGACAAGATCAGTGGGTGTTAGCGACCTAAGCATGTTGAGGAAGCCAACGTTGGATGTGGAGTTTCTCAAAAGACAAAGGAATTGCGCATAAGGACTCATCAGTGCTGACATCTTTTAACAGAACTCAGGCCCACTTGAGGCCACCAGCTAGGAATCACAACTACTTCTTAGAGAATAAGTACTATCTGTCGGCTATAGACATTGTCAGAAATGGAGGAGACACGTCCAAGTGATCAGAGGTAATTTGACTTGTATCACTCTGTATACTCCGTCAATTAATTTGTCATCCATTTCTCTCCTGAGTGCTTCTGAATGGAATCCCACAACCTTAGGCACCTTTAGTCTACAAAGGACTTTAGAAAAAAAAAAGAAAATAATGGAAATATTTTGTTTATCAAAGACTTATGATATACCTCTTTTTTTCCCACTTTTTTTTTTTTTAAAGAAGTCAATTCCAGCATCAAGTTTTAAAAGAAGAAATTGCTAAGTGATGTTTTAGGGCAGTATAACAATCTCTGAGATCCATCAGGTATCCATTTAAAACAAGGAGAACAGAGGTGAATTCTATATTCTCTCTAAACGTTGAAACATTTATACAATTAATAACAATCTATTGTTTCTGAGCAAAGATACTGTGTTTGGCTGATCAATGAATAGAAATTCTGAGTACATAGTAGGTAGCTAACATTTTAAAAATTTGTACACAGTTCAATACTTTATATCAATACTTTAGCATCAAACATTGTAGCAATGTAATGCTTGTTCATAACCAATAAAGAATTAAAAAAGAGTATTCATTTACATAAGACAAATAAGGTCCTGGCTCAATAATCAACCTGGTTTGTTTCACCTGACTTCATGGTGCAGCCTGCTGAGACTGCCAACTTGGTGACAAAGAATAAAAAATGAATATGTTATCTAGAAATGAGGTGTATAAATTTAAGAGGAATCATTCTTTCTATTTATAAATTGCCTGTTCTGTACTGAGCAACAATTGCTTACCTTGCTCTTCAAGAATACAACGTTTCTAAACATCAAAAAACACCAAATAAGCATGCTCAAATTAATAAATTAAAAACACCACACACACATACTTATATATTTACATCTCATAAGGTAAGTTATATCTTCAGATTCCCAGAGTACTTCACATTGAAAACAATGATTTTCATATTTCATAATACACATAAAAACCAATCATAACTAATCCTAATGCCTTATTTTTTCATTATCAGATTAATAAATACATTTAAATAATTATATATTATGTTAATAAATATTTATTTATTCATTTATAAATTGTACAATAAATCAAATATTTCAAGACTGTTTTTCTGGTAACTCATTTTAATATGTTGTTTTCTCTGGGTAGAAAGAGTAAATCATGAGAAATAGAAACAAATCTTCTCACATGACATTTGATTTTTAAGGAGAGAGGATGGTATTAAAGAAGGTGATTATGTGTTGTGAGAAAGTGATCAGTGAATATACACCTCACTGATACTCTGGTTAGATGTTTGTCATCTCCAAAATTCATGACAAAATTTAATCACAATCACGTTGGTACTAAAAGGTGGGACTTGATATTTAGTTTATGAGGATTACATCCACAGGTTAATGTTGTAATCTTATAAAACTGTTTCCTCTCTCATAGGCATATTTCACATTTCTCTCCCACCTCTTTCCTCTACCCTACTTTGTCACCTGCTCTTTGCCTTCTCAATGTGATGCCTCCTACTACATGATGTCTTAGATACCCAAACCATAGAAATGTAAGCTAATGCATTTTTATTCATTTTGAGTTACCAAGTCACGGTTATTCTATTATTAAACCTCATGGAAGAGTGGGCAGAAAGACCATATGAGCTGAAGGACCAGAATGTCTGATGCATAAAGCCTTCATGATTTTTACATAGGTTCTTAAGACAGCCTTAGTCATTCTTAGAGTCAAGATTGAGAAGCTAGAGAAATTATAAATTTGTAGAAAAGGAGCTATATTCAAAGATTCAATGAGAATTTCAGAAAATTAAACAGCAAAAGTAATAATGAGGGCCATGGAACACCCCCTCCCCCGTTTCTTTAACTTTCATGACATCTACAACAGCCACCATCCCCAAGCCTGTATGATCTGACTGGCCTCTGCCACAGCCACTATTTACCTCTCAGTGGCTGTGCCTCTTGGCGGACAGTTCTGACTTTGGCACAAGGTAGACATGAACAGACTGTGAAGGCAGCCAGGTCAGGGACAGACAAGACTCAAGGGACAAGGGACATTAGTGCGGCCTTTAATTCTCTCTACTTTATTGAACACTTTTCAAAACCAAGAAAATGATATCAAACTTAACGTACACAGGTGACTTTATATATTATATATAAAGACTATTCATACTCTAAAGAGAAAGATTTATATTGGCAGATTTCCTAGTCTGCTACTTTGAAATTGAGATCTTGTTTTAAAGATGAGATTATTTATAAACTGCAGATTAATTCTTAAATATATACCAGGAGCTAGCATACATATAGATATAACAACTTAGTTATTTTTTCCATTTACTGTAGCTGCATTTACTGTAGCTGTGCAACCAATTATTCAATAACTTAGTGCGGTGACGCTAGTAGATCCTGTGGGTTGAGAATTCCGAACTATGGGCATTGTCCTTTGCTGATATCTGAGGCCTCAGAAGAGAGACCATGTTCCTGACTCTACACTGGATACATTTGAAGCCTCTTACTCACACACAGAGTGATGGCCCTAAAGGTCAGCTAGGTCCCCATTTCCTGTCTTTGGAGCTCTCCATATGATCGCTCTCTATATGATGGTTTATAACTTTCACACCACTGTGACTGGGTTCTGAATCAAACAATATATTGAAAAATCAGCTGCCTTTTACATCCTTGGCTACAGTCTAATTTCTACTGGGTTAAACTCTCTCTTTAAGATTGTCCCATATCCAATAAAAGGTAGCAAAGATCCAAACTCTTTATGGATGGGCTTCAACACATCTTATAAGGGGGTCAAACTGGATAGAATGTATTGATGTGACCATCTTCATAAAAATGTAATCTATATTAATACAATTAGAGATAATTATATTTTTATTATAAAAATATCTTAGGAAAATACAGAAAGAAACATACTCCTGGAAAATGTCACAAGAATTATAGTGCTTACACACTAAACTATATAAGAAATACATTTTAATTAAGATCAAAACCAATTGGTTCCTGTTTTTCTCATTGTTAAAAGACCAGTTACCATTTTCAGGGTAATGTTTTATTTGTAGCATTTTTTTTCCCCAGTAATGATTCCATGAGAAATATTTAACTTTTGATATATTGAAACAACTGAAGTGTTTACTAAATATTTTTATACACTGAATAGTTGCCTAGCAGCACATACAGGAACCATTACTGATCACTCTGCAGTCTAAGACTAGGTGTACATGATGACCCAAGAATCAAAATATGCTCCAAAGTGACAAATTAATCCATCATTTCTCACTCTTTGAGAAGATCTTTCATGTGCTTGTGTTTCACATCTTTAAGCCCGAATTCCAAAGGGGGATCAGTGACTGCCTAATCCTTCAGCAGCACATCTTGTTTATCTCCTACATATTTCTCCATTTTACTTTAGGTTTCCTTCCTAAGATCATTCCTAAGCCTGCTAGTAATGGAGATGGATGGACAAGTCCCTTATACCTTAAATAAAATGTATTTCATTAAAATAAAAATGCATCTAAGATAGTCCATCTTTGAATATGATGTAGGTATCCACAAATAATTGTTCATATCTTCCCTAATTATAGTTGTGTTATGTACAAAGCCTGAATATATTTGGAAGAAAATTCTGTTTGATGGCATCTGAGAGAAAGAGGGACTGAAAATGAGTCTATAAGAAGCTGTCAGTGACAAATACATGAATTAAGAATGCAACCAGGAAGAAACAAACTTTCGATGAATGAATTATGACATCTAGAGACTAACACTGGAAAGAAGAAAGCTCCATGGAGCTTCATTCAACCATACACAGCATTTAATTTGGAGAAGTCACTTAGTCTTCTGAGAAAGCAGTCACCCAAGGATAACGGAAACCTTACTAAACAAGCTTTTTCTGCTAGTGTCTTTATTTTGTATCATCTATTTTGTGCAGCTATGCAGACTATCCATACTCTAAAGAGACAGAGGGACCTGTTTAACACACTTTGTAAAAACACCTTTCCAAATGGCTTCGTGGCCTTTGATGTGATTCTATGCAGTTGCACAAAGGTCAGAGTCTGGCTAACAAGTCAATGCCTTTCTTTTACTTAACATTGGGGACTCAGAGCAAAGGCTTCTGCCATGTTGCATTTTGTTCTTCTCTGTTCATTGTTTCCTTTCACCTGAGAGGAAAATGCAGATGGGCGTGGTACACAATACAGATGTCTTAGAAAAAAAAAATTCTAAGAGCAGAAAACATTTCATATCTGCAGTATAAAGGCAGAATTCCATGTCAAACCACAGGAATCCCTGTGGCATGCTCATCTGGATGATGTGGGTGTAACACCCATCATTTCTTACCTGGATCCGTTCCTAGCTTGCTCACTAAAATCCCTAAAGTCTAAAGGTTTCCATTTAGCAGTTAGCAATGTTCTTTCTCATTATAATCACTTAAAATAAGTTATTTATTAATTGCTAGATTTTTATATTATAACTGATAGCCTTTCTCCAACAAGAACTTTTCTACAACCTTTAAAATTTGAGGAATGGCAGGGGGTTATATTTTAATTTTGAATATGACTGATATGATTTCAAATGTCCAAAACCACTGTCAAGGGCTTTAGTGGAGATGCCTCTGACCTCTGCTTACAGGAAGGGCGCTTCCTACCACCTGCTGTTATCTTTAATCTATTTAGCAAGAGGCAGCACCAGGAGATAAGAGGCAGGGACACTTTCTCTGATTAACTCCAGAGCTTGGGGAGGGGAGCTTGCTTGTGAAGGTGGAAGGGGTCTGGAGTATGAACCTATATCTGTCATTAAGTAGCCAGCCAGTATGGGATATGTTAAGGAAGTGATCCACACAAGACGTTGGCATTGGTTTGTCCTTAATAAAAAGCTTTGGCATGCTCTAGCATGCTAAATGAACCGTGCAATTTATTCAATCTTGGTTGAAAAAAGTTCTGCCTCAGAGTTCCTGAAAGCCATGATTTGAGTTTTGTAGGTTCTTAGATATGTGTTTTAAATACTTATATATTGGTGCATATTTTTTAGTGTCCTGGTGTAATGCTGTTGTTGAATTCTATATGAGAGAAGGCAGTGAAAATGAGATGCCCTTACCTTATACTGCTTTAAATTTTTCTCAGCTTTCTCAAGTGGCCTTATAGTAAATTACACTGTATCTTGTGGCTGTTTACATTTTTATTTATTTTGTTTTGTGGGGAGTAGCCAATCGATTATCATGTGAGAACAAGTATGAATGAATGAATGTATGTATGAATGAATGAATGAATGAATGATGCATTGGCAACATTAGTGACTTTGGAATGAGACTCTTTCTAGCCAAATTATTTTTAGCCTTCTTTGACATTAAACACAAACATTCACACTGACTTCTCACTGTATCTAGTATCATAGTATCTATCTACTTCGTATCCCAAGCTTTCTTTGACTTCAACACATCTGCAATAAACAAATTCTCAGGGAATGCATATATACACAAACAAACACCTATTCTGAACTTGTTTTCCAAAGCCCACTGGGGGATAGAAACAAGATTTAGAAAAAAAAATAAAAATCAACGGCCAGTAAGCAAAAGAAGTTCACTTGGTTGTCTTCGTAATTTTTTTTTTTTTTTTAGCACTTACCTTTTGGTAATACTTTCAACATAATTACATTTGTTTTCAGAGTATTCGATAGAGCCTTGTTGAGAACTTGTATAAAAATGGTTAATTATGCCAGGCCTGGTGGTATACTCCTTTAATATTAATATTTGGGAGACAGATGTAAGCAGATCTATGTGTTTGAGGTCAGCCTGGTCACAGAGTGAGTTCTAGGACAGTCAGAGCTAAACAGTGAGACCCTGTCTCAAAAAACCAACAATAAAAAAGTTATTATAATAAGCTTTGTTTATATTCTTGAATTTAATATCTAAGCTTGGAAATTTTTATGTGTGCAGCTAAATGTAGGTTGTCTCATATGATGAAAACAGATTAAGTCTAAATAACCTCTGATACCTCGTGTTGGAAAACTGACCAACCACCAGTGTGAAGCGTCTGGATCTAGGTTTTTTATTATAGCCATGGCTGTCCATCAGCAGAATCCACAATTCAAAAAAAAAAAAAATTCTAGCTTACCCAGTGTGAACTGGGTTATACAGATTTAAAAGTGCTGAACACTGAGCACCAGTAAGTTCATTCAGAGTTTGAAATACCCCACATCCACAAGAAAGAATTAAATCTACCTGTCACTTTATAAAAGCTAAACTATTTCAGGTTTTCATTGGATTATATGGAATATAAAATTCCCATTAGTGAATTATTAGCAAACTCAATGGTTGTGAATAGATTCAAGCCTACTCCTTCCTTAAAAAGGAGAATCTACCGCTGTTTTTCCCAAAAAGGTAATAATCCTGAGAACAGGACTGAAAAGATCCGATGAACTTTCAAATCACAGCAGTGATTTCTAAGTTGTGCTGAGAAAAAAGTCCAGCATTCCCAAGAGAATCGAGAATAAAGAAAAGAATGATTTATGATGAAAGACTTAGAATTAGTGTATTAGGATATATAATACATAAACAGAAGACTGAAAAATAAATTTCCCATTGCGGATATTTCCAAAAATAACTTTTTTCCTTAACTGCACATGAAGGTATTTGCCCAAAATGAAAAGGATACTGTGGTATTTTCAAGTATCCCTTTTCTTCATCCTTCCTCTCTGTCTAAAGAAGAAAACAAATCGTCAGTTACTCCAAAGGATTAGAATGACTTTTGGAAAGGCTGCGCATGTGACGGCATGGAAGCTGCACCTTCAATTTCACAGGGGTTAACCCCAAAATCCAAAGACAGAAAGACAAGAGTGAAGTAGGACCTATGTCCAAGAGTGCAAAGGCCAGGTTCCCTTCATGTTATTCACAGATAGATGGTGCTGCCCCATTCCCTTGACTGGCCACAGGATGAATGAGAGTTAATTGTATTGACAGTGGATCAGGTTAAGTCTCAAGTAAGAATAATGCTGAATTCAGTCATAAGGCATTTATGAAAGAACCTACTGAAGTTCCTGATTATGTATCTTTATAGTTAGGATAATGCAAAACTGCCATGGAGGTTTATCTGAGACCCCCCCTCTCTCTATATATAATATATGTATATATATTCTTATTCATATAAATATTCTTATACATAATCATGTATTTTACATACACACATATGCATGTGTATACAGAATATATAAAACATGTATTTTATATATAAGGAATATATGCAGGTCCTGCAGAGCACATAGAGGTGGAGTATAATAGAGGATGATAAATAAGGAACAACAGAGGCCTCAGTGTGAAACTGTCACTTCCCACATTAAAACATCACCAACAAACTTAGATTTCATTTGTCAGATGCACTGGGGAATTGCAGAGGACCTGGTGCTTTTATCTTTCACGTGGACACAGAGTGGGTGGCACATGCATACCATGAAACATGAACAATAATTAAAAAGTGCCCTCACAAAAGAATGCATTTTATCACACTTACATCCATAGTGTCCACAAGGCAATGGGCAAATACAGTATCTGTAAATAGAAGAGTAAATCATGAATGGATAGCTGGAGGAAAAACCATATAATTTCACAAATTTCAGTTCCCCCTCAGCACCCCCCTTTGGAAAACAGGCAAAACTGTGTTCCAGTTGGTGTGAGAATGAAATGATATTGACGTCATGTAGACTAAAGATTTGTATACATTTTAGTACACCCCTCTAATGTAATAAAACTTTCGGTTCCTTCAGGGGAGTAAGAATAAGTGTCTGAGAGAGGAATTCTAACTGCTGGAAGAACAAGCACTTCAGAAAAGAGTTGCTTTGTTCTTTATGCCAAAGAGTATCTTGACTGGGTAGGCCTCTGAGCTCAAACAAAGAAATTAACAAAATGGCAGAGAAAAGAGTCAGGTCCTCAGAGGGAAGAGGACACTTAGATCCTGCTGTCTCTGGCTCAAAGTCACGGAAGGATATAATTAAAGACTGTCAGTTAAGGGCAGCATAGCAGAACTGGGGGCAGGTTGGAAGACACTGCACTAAAGGCAAAGTAGTAGAGTTTTTTGGGTTTTTTTGTCTGCGTATAAAGAGCAGACTAAATGCAGATCTTCCCACAGGTAACAGAAGGATTTTCAGTGAATTCCACCCATACTTCAGAATTTTTTTTAAAAAAGGTTTCCAATTTCAGACACAAAGGTAACATTTTACCCTCAATGAAGCCAAAGGGTTGACGTCTGAGAATCAGCAGAGATTTTGCCAGCTGAGGGCAGAGAGCCAGGTGTGAAGGCCAAAGGACAGGATTCAAAGTCAGTTCAAAGCAGCAAGAGTAACTGCAGACATTCTGCCTCCTGCCAAGTTGTAGGTAACAAACCCCCTGACTTTGTGGATCTGGTTTTAGCTACAGAACTCTGAAGAAAGAAAAAAGGAGACGAGAGACAGGGAATTGAAAATGTAGATAGACTGCACAAAATACCAGGATCTATCAGGCTCCTCACTACAGCAGCAATGTAGCCACAATCTCCCATCTTTCCCTCCTCACAAATGCACTTTCATCCTTTTACATCTAAGAGGTAAATAATGCTAAAATCCAGGCAGTGACAAAACCTGGCAGGAAAAGACAAAGCTATGATTTTTTTTTTTTTTTTTCAGGAGTATCACAGTCTCATTTCGTAGTTTGGGGCACAGATATATCAGTGTCTCTACTGCCATATAAAAGTCTTATAAAACTTATATACTTTTTTCTCTGATTACAGAGGCTGTAGGCTGAAAGTTACCAGTCTGCTGTATTCAAAGAACAAGCAAGAAAATGCCTCGGGAATCCATCAATTAGCATTAAGCACTGCTACCATATTTTCTTGTAACTTTTTAATATAAGCTCATTGCTTAATCGATTAGCCTTATACTTAAGGATTTTTCCATATTATAAAAGAAAAACTCCTCAGAAACATAATGATATTCCTGAATAGCACTCCCTATGTGGTATTGTAATGTGAATATTACAATATTGATCAACTCTTAACTTTACCATCACTAAAAATGTTGCAATTACTCTCTTTTATGAAAAAAGCCACTGGTTCAACAGAGAAGAAAATTTCTAAACAGTAGCTACAAAATAAGTCTTTTACAGTCTCGTATAATTCCCACAGTTCTTTACATTGAGGTGAAATTATGTTATCTTTTTGTGAAATTATGTTCCTTTTTGCCATCCAGTGAAATTTAATAATACCAATAAGAGCTTGTATAACTTAGTGTAATGTCAGCTTGACACATCTAGAGTCATTTGGGAAGAGGAACTTCAATTGAGAAAACACCTTCACTAGATTGGTCTATGGTCTATCCTGGGGTATATTCACTTGTTTGATGGCTGATAATGGGGGACTTCTTTTTCCCAAATAATTCTCTTTCTCAAGATCTTCATTCACTTATGCATAATAAAGAACCTTGTTGAGACAAGACGCCCCTTAGGGGACTGAACAATGAAACCTTACAGAGACATTCCCTTAGAGAGACTGAACCAGGTGTAGCAGAACAGAACACAAGAACCTTGCTGAGAAGTCCCTTAATGGGACTGAGCAAGGCAGAGCAGACACAAGTAACATCTTTTCCCTGGAGCCAGAGGAGTCATTTCAGCAGGGGTTTCTCCTTTAGCAGAGAGGTGCTAAAAAAGGAACAACTTAGGCCAGAGGGAAGAAGCAGAACTCTGCTGGGAAACCTCCTTAAGGTCGGCAGGAGCAAAGCTCGGTGGTAAAGGCTCTCCATGAGCAGAGCAGGGTTGCTATATCATGCAGGGGAAACCATCTCCCATTGCACCCCAGCATCAGGTATAGCCTGACTTCCTTACCAGTCAGGATACCTTTCCTTCTAGAGCCGAGCTGTTCTATTGGCCTGACTTAATGTTTCCATCATGTGAGTCAGTCGACATTTAGCTACACTCATAAAGATTTCCAAGCTCATGTTTGAGTTGAAGTCAAGAATATAAACAAAACTTATCATAATAATTAAATCTTTGTTTCTGTTGTTACCTTTTTGAGACAGAGTCTCAATGTGTAGCCCTGGCTGTCCTGGAACTAACTCTGTTAATGAGGCTGGCCTCGAACTCAGAGAGATCTGCCTGCCTTTCGCTTCCTAGTGCAGGGATTAAAGGTATGTGCTACTAGCGCCTGGTCAATTTTATATTATTCTTAATCTTGGCTTTGTAAGTAATTCAAGCAAGAAGATGATTTATAAAGCATTAGACACCTTTCTGTAAACAGCCATATGCTTCTAAAAAGGTCTCACACCGTACTTCACACATGAAAACAACAAAGTAGTTTTGGACATTTGGAATTACTCCAAAGTAGGGAAGGAAGCCTGAATCTATGTTCTTTTTTTATTTTTTTTCTCAGAAGTCACAAAATAGACCCCAAATAAGAACCAAAAAGGAAGAAAAATTAAGAATTGAGAGTTTTAGTGGCTGACAGGCTTATTATCTAGGTTATGCCAAAATTGTTTTTTAGATAAAAAGAAATATTTCAAAATTTGTACATAATCATTCATGAGTTATTTATGTATAGATTTTCCCTTACTCTTAAGATTTTTCGTAATTATGAATGTATATTATATATTAGACATATGAATTATGTGCCATACATAGATCATAAATATGAATATTCAATAGGCAAATATATAATATAAACTTTTAATTAATCTGTATATTGAGAGAACCATAAATTCATCTAGGCAATTAGAAGCAATAACAGAGATCTCATGTACCTCTTTGTGCAGCTGTTCCAATAGAAACATAAGGATGTAAGTGTGAAATATCCTCCTGAGACAGACATCTACACAGTCAGGTGTACACAATTCCACAAGCACAACCATTCCTCAGATGCATATTTATAGTCACAGCCACTTCCTTCCCCTACCACCCATTACCTCATCTAGCAACCACCATGTTTGCAATTTCCTTGCTTTTGCTATTTCAGAATTATTCTATAAATAGAATCATGCATTAAGTAAGTTTTGGCTACTGAGCTTTTCTATTTTCTCACTCAGCATGATTCTCTTTGCAGAGATTAATGAATTCTGGCTACTGCATATGCCAATAATCTGTCCCTTTTTATTGCTAAATACTATTCCATGCCATGGATATATCATAATTCAGTGGAGAACATTTGGGCCATTTCTACTTTTTAATTACTGTATATGATGTATTATGATTATGATTATTAGTCACTAGGTTTTCTGTAAACACATTTTCTTTTTCTCTGGGCCTTTGACTAGGCAGATTATCAGTGAATTGGTTATGTGGTCGTAATTGCATGTAGGGCATTTTTATAAAAATTCCGAAGTGGTCATCACATTTTAAATTCCCATAACCATAACTGAGTGATACATTGTTTCAGAAAGTTAGCCAGGATTTTGTTTTGTCAATATTTTTTTTTTATTTTAGACACTTGAATAGGGCCATAATGGCATATCATTATAATTTTAGTTTCCATTTTCCTAAAAGCTAATAATTTTGAACAACATTTAAGTAAACTTTTTTTGCCATCTACAGATACTCCTCTGGTAAAATGTTAAGTTACATCACTTAATTGTATTATAGTTACTCATTGAGAGTGGGGGTGGAGTGTATGGAGGTAACTCAGAAGCAGACGGACAGTCAGTTGTGTTTCCACTGTGGGGTCCTCAGGATCAAACTCTGAACATCAGGCTTGTAGGTAAGTACCCTGAGCTACTGAGTCATTCCCTCAATTCCATTACCTTCTATCAGTTGCTCACTTTCTAAATAAGCTACTACGGAAAAATGTGCTTCCTACACACAACAGAATTTTTGCATGAATAATGAATAATGAAATCATGACATTTGCAGGAAAATAGCTAGATTGAAGATAATTACGGTAAAAGAAATAGGCTATACTCAGAAATAAATATACAAACATTTTATCTAACATGTATAATCTATGTTTAAACACATATAGCAGTGTCTATGTGTATGTACACACAAACACACAATATGACATAAAAAGTAGAAAAGGATCTATGAAGGACTGGGGCAAACCCTTAAGGAACTGGGAGGAAGTGGGTTATCACACATACATGACATGAACAGAAGGCCACCTGAGTGATGGAGGGTGACTGTAAGTGGGTCTGTATGCCTTTCTGTATGCTGTGAATAGCAATCTTTAAATAAAGGAGCTATTTTGGTCCATGACAAGCACCATAGAAAAAGTAGGAGGAGGAATCAGAATAGGTAGGAGCAGGGCGAAATAAGAGAGAAAAGGAGCCAGAAGCCCAAAGGAACAACATGTAAGGAACACAGGTGAGCCACGGGCCACGTGGCAGAAAGATTAATAGAAATGGGTTGATTTAAGATATAAGAGCAAGCTAGCAATGTGCCTGAACCATAGGCCAAACAGCATGAACTTAATATAAATATCTGAGTCATTTCTGGGGACCTGAGCAGTGGCCGGCAGCTAAGGAGTCTGGGGCTGCAGGTCTGTGGGTCTGGGCCTCTGGCTGCCTGGGACCAAGAAACCACATTGCAACAGGGACAGGTTAATGGGAGAGGACAACAGAAGTGAATGAAGAATAACAAGCAATGCTTTCATATGGACATGGAAATGCTACAATGAAACCCATTACTTTTATGGATAACTTGGATTTTCTTTGAAAAAGACTTTATATTCCGAGCATCAGCCTTCTCATTGCATCCTTTGGTGACAGCTCTCCCTTAAGTCCTGAGGCTTTATGGCAATGGGAATAGAATACAAGCACATGCTTCACTTCCATTAGGCCACGTTTCTGAGCCTTTTTGTTTAAATCACACAACTACGGGATTCCTGTATATATCCTTGTCTCATTTTGATGGTTCACATCAAAAGGAGTCTACAGCATGTAAGTCTGAAAGGAATTATCAGCAGATGAATAAATGCATTATGCTGAAAACAGATTTATTAATGATGTGGGTAAATAAAATCTGCCACAGAGGGTCCCAAAGCATCTAATAACTAAATCCAAAGCATCTTTTATAGATTACTGCTGCATATTATTTTTGTTTTGTGGAGAAAAAAAAATTGACTTGGGGGCTTATCTATTCACATGCAATAGGTATTTTTAAAGTAGTTGGTCGTTTCTCTTTTTTGCAGTTTAAAGAGAAAAAGATGAATAGGCTAAGGTATTTTTTTTTTCCTTCAAGAGAAGACAACTCAGAACTCTGGAAGCCTCAAAAAGCCAATTGGACAGTTGTCAGTGTTGTGAAATGCATCGCTGCCCTCAGAGAAATGCATCATCGCCTGTTTGAAACGCTCTTCTGCCAACAAAGGAAAGAAAAATGGAAACTGTATGTTCCAACTGCCTTGGTTCAGGATGGAGACAGAGAAGACTCTTTCCTCTGCTAAACTACACCACCTTGTTGCCATGGTGTGAAGCTATGACTAAGGTTCTTCTGCATTCCAAGTACTGTCTATAATCTTAAAGTTTCTTTAAAAAAGTATTTCGAGACATCTAATTGTGGGTGCAAACTTAGAGTTGATAGGGCTGCTGCACTCTGTAGTCTAACCTGATAGTGAGCACGTTTGCACATACGCAAATATGCACATACCATATACATAAATATTTTTACATAAACAATATACATTTGCATATTTCCTTAAGTATCTATACACAAGTGACTGATCTAATTTTTAACAGAATGATTTGGTATGTAAAAATTTCTAATATTTAATTATTATGACCAAAACATACATCGTCTGTCTAACTATAAAAATTATGTATGAGCCATTTCTTTCCCCAATATACTTCCAGAACTGCTGGTCAGTATTTCGCATCTAATAACTGTTCATGTTTGACATTCATTAAAGACCCTCACATCCATTTTTCCTCAGGCAAAATGATGCCAAGTCACTAATTTCTTAGATATTAATTTTCTTAGACTTGAATCACTTTGAAAATCCTCCTGAAACTCATCGTGTTCTATGTATCTCTTTTTGTTTTCTCTCACAAACTAAAACTCCCAAAAGTGATGCTTTCTGTTCTTAGTTATGGGACAAGCTACATACTGACTTAGCTTCAGGCTAAAATAGGGATGACTTCCACTCTAGAATGATTCACAGCATCCGTAAATCTGTGTCACAAAACTGGTAAAGAAATCTCAAATAATAACTGAAAATTAAAATGATCCCAATCGGAGCTGGGGTCAAAGATTGGTAGCTAAGAGCCTATCTGTTTCTCTAGAACTTGATTGAGTCCCGGCACCCACATAGTGGCTCACAACCATCTGTATCCCCAATACCACAGGGTCTGATACCCTCTTCTGACCATCAGGTGTTTCTGTGGTACACAAACATATATACAGGAAAAACTCCCACACACATAAAAAAAAAAAACTCATTAAAATGATAATTGATACATTGTACATTCACAGTATATCTTTTCCCCATCTCATTTTTGAAGGACCAAGACATCTTAAAACACTTTACATTAAATCTGTTTTTCTCTTATATGGCTGTCATTACTAATCTTATCTCATGAGTTGTTAGGCTGTATCACAGGAAAACATCTGCTATCTCATTCTTCTGGGTACATATTTTCAGCTTTTTCTGGAATAGAAACTGAATAAAAGTAATAAACAGACTCCCAGTACTATGTGGAATCACTAAAGGGATCTACTTATTGATTAGATTTGCTGATCTAAACCTGAGAAAAATGACTCTTATATCCTGAGCAATTACTATGACAGGAAAATGAGGAAGCCATTCTCCAGAAGCACATTTGAGAGAAGAGGGAAGCCAGGAGGAGGGAATGCAATTCACTTCAACCATGTAATTTCTCCATGGAATCTACATGAGAAGGAAAATCACCTGAAGCTGTGATTACTGTCTATCACTCTCAATCCTCTTTGGGAAGGAACAGTCAGAGCCTGAGGTAAGATCTCTTCAGATCTCAGACTTGTGGTCAAAAGGCATATCTGAAATCCTTGATGCATAGGATGCCTGCTTCCAACAGATGTCCGTGTTCCATCAGCACCACTTTCACAGAATACATCCCAGGCTTTGCTTTAGAAAGTGACTTCAGTTAGGGCGGACTACACAAAATACTTCCAAAAGAGGCTAAGGAAATTCTGGTTGCAGCTGGATCTCCTCTTTTTATCAAGTTTAATCATCTACTTTCTCACCAACACTAGCTACCAGTTACTGCTCCTGTCTTCCAGAAACCTAAAATCATCTTCATATTGTTTTGACAATTTGCTTATTTTTCTCCAAAATTTAACTTAAATTTATTTTGTAATTGCACAAAGCATTAACAATTTTTCATACACTAAAGCAATTATGTAAAATTGCAAAAGCAATTAAGCCAGAAGAAATCGTGCTAAACATTAGACTAATTGTCTCTACAGAAAGCACTGTAAGTGGTCACTTGCTTTCATTAAATTGTCTTTATTTTCCATATTTTAAATAATGAAAATATGTTTTTCCTATGAGGAAAAATTCATAATCTTCAATACTATTATTTTTGCTGGCCACCACGTAATTAGAAATTAAGTTTGAAAAAGCTGTTTCATTAACTCCAGACAGAGAAAACAGTATGGGGATACACTTTAGTATTTTTTATTGAGGATGTGCTATAATACCACACCCACCTTGTAGTTCATATAGCCCCTTACCAGCCAGTTTTTACTCTTTTCCCAAACAAAAATAAAAATTTACTTACATTATTTACTAACAAAACAACCTTATGTACGTAGTTTCTTACTTCCAATTCATCGACTTTATTTCTTGGTCTATATGAACAATTTGCACTAAACTATACTATGTGCATGGTATATTTTTTCCTCCTTAATATCAGTAAATTACCCAATTTTACCACTTCACTAATTCAAGAAAAATAAGAAACTGAGTAGTACAGTAGCATGATGAAAATACTTTTATACAATGTGGGTGCCATAGGCTACATTTTCATAATCCTAGCCACTTAAAGAACTGAGGTAGAAGCTTTTCTTGAGCCTGGGACTTTAAAACCAGTCTGGGAAACTTAAGAACCAAAGGAGAATGAAAAGAAATAGGGAGGCAGAATTGAAGGGGAGAAGGAAAAAAGAAAAAAAGAGGAAAGAATATGACTCACTTATTCTAATGCATTTCAATTACAAAAAACCAAGTACATAATACTTTATTTCCCAAGCTTTTTCCTGGTTCGGGGGTTGCTTGACACAGGTGTGGTTGCTGATGATACAGAATGCCTTCTTCATCTTGTAGCTACACCTTCATTTACCTAGTCAAAAACTACCATTGTCATAGTAGGAGCCAAACACACATAGCATGACATCTGTTCTCTTATAATGAGTTATGGACATTTTATTTGAACAGACAAAAACAATTCTTAGCAGGAGTTTATTAGCCTAATGTGTCAATAACAAAAGCAATCCAAACAGAAGCTAAAATTAGGCAGTGAGAATTTAACTGCACCACAACATCCTCTGTATCTAAATATATTTTATAAACAGGATCTTATCTCGCTATACCTCAGGTTTTTTTTTTATTAAGTTCTTTAACTATTAATATGCTGAGCTATTATTCCCACAGCCATCCCTTTTGAGATGTCAGGAAGAAAATTAAAAGCTAATTACCTAAAAGTCATTTGTTTAGAAATCATAATTTCAGAGCATGAAATATTCATTTCTGATTTGACACTTACTTAGACCTTATCAAAAATCATACTGTGCAGTGTGACTTTGCATCCATGGGCAGAATTAAATTCAGTAGCTGACAATACATCCTAGAAAACAATATATAACTGTTTTGATTTGTTCCTTATTTAACTTGTATTGGATCACTGACAAACTCCATATCCCCCAAGTCCTAGATTATTAAATTAAGGAACAACTTTACAATGTTATTTGGAAATGACTTCACAGACCAATCTTCTTTTATGCTTGAGATCCTGTCTTATGTTAATCTACACTGTAATATAAGCTCTTATTTCTTCTTTCTACTTATTCAAAGGTATCACTGACCTTCATAGAAAAAGCAAGAAACATGCATGAGCTGCCATATTTCAAAGGCCCATAATACAGATTGAATGTACTAGTCAGTCTACATAAGCAATTAAAATGTTCTAAAGGCTAAGCCATCAACCACAAAATTGGAGAATAAATATGTGTCTATTTCCATATACTCTGACTTGCAATATGAACTTAGATCCATGTTCTTCCTGTTCATATATGTGTACTTATATTTTAAAAATAACTACTCAAATATCACTGGACAGAATGTGAAGAAGGAAATATAAAATGGTCACAACATGTGGAAGTGAAGAAAAGACAAATTCATCAAGGCTCACAAATTCACTTGTGAAATCAGTGTCTTAAAAAAATCACATAGGAGGAGCCCTGGCTCTGGGTCAGCTGCCTGGCCATGTGTCCCTTCCTTCTGGCAACAGCTTTACTAATCAGGAATAGAACCGCAATGGGCTATTGACCAGAGCAATGGAAGAGCTGTGCCTACCACATTTTTTCTTAAACAGATTTTTCAGGTTTCACTGAGTTAGAGTTTTCTTCATATATTACTACCTCCAGGGTTCAAAAAATATTAAGACACTAGAGCATATTTTATATAATATTTCAAAGCATTAATCACTAGTGCCAAACACAATGTCCTTAAAACTTGCAGGAAAGCACTTCTATGTCTCAAAGTGAGCATGATTGAAGAGACAGCAGTTAAGAGTGTTTACTTCTCTGTTACCAGCACCTGTCAGTGAGCTTACAGCTTCAATCTCTAGCTCCAAGGTAGTGTCTCTTGCCTACATGAGTACCAGCATACACATGTACAATTCCATACATGGATTTGTACATGTACGTAAAATTTAAAATAATTTTAAGTCTTAAAAAGAAACAGTAACCAAGAAAGCATATTAAGATTTTGTCATATTTTATCAGATACTAATAGAAAATTGGATAGAGGCCTGTTATTTTCAAAATATAAAATAATAGCCAATGAAATATGTTCAAGAATTTAAACATATTTTAATTAGAATACAATTACATCACTTTTCCCCTTTTCCTTCCTGCCTCTGGCTCTCTCTATATCTCCCCTTCATCACCTCCTATCCCTCCTTGCTCTCAAATTGATAGCCTTTTTTGCTTTACTGTTGTTATATATGTACACACACACACACACACCACACAAACTGCTTAGTCCATTTTTTGTTGTTTGTATATATACAGTTTCAAGGCTGCCCCGTATTGTATTGAAGAAGGAATAAAGGAATTATTCCTTAGGAGAGATCAATTCTCTCTCTCCAACAATCACTAATTGTCACATACAAGTAGGATCCCTAAGTCTCTCTTTATTCCTATGTTAGCATCTTTTGATGCTGTCCCCATTCCAGTCTTGTTTATGTAGCCAGATGGAAGAAAGGAAGTCTTACAGCAGCCTTGAGAGAATCCACAGCTGAAGTAGAAACAAGCCAGGCCTAGTCAGGTCACAGACCTTAGAAGAGAATCTACTACCACCACTTTGTAGATCAGCATAGCTCCTTACCAATATTATAAATCTTATATTTATGCCTGTAGATAAGTGTGGCTATAACCCCTCCTCAACCAAAGAAAATGCTCTAAACAGCAATTCCAGATCCATAACTGGACACAAAGCTGAGATCAATGGATTGTGGGGAACCTACTCATGATTAGTCTCTGCACAGCATAGCTCCTGTATCTGAGGCTCAGGAAACATCACAAAAGAGAGAGGGAAAAGATTATAAGAGCCACCAAACATTTTTTGACTAGCTGCTGCATACAGACCGCCACATACACCCATCAAGAAACTATAAGCTAGAAAAGAAGATGTGCAGATGAATTAAGTGCACCTGCATATTTATTCTAAATGCCAGACAAAAGTGCTAAATAATTACAGATTCAAGAAACTTCAAAATTCTACTGAGTCTACTTAGTCAAAGATTGTAAGCATACAAATTAATTAACAATCTTTGTAAAGATGAGGATTCATTTATATTACAGAAGTGTTAGGAATTAAACACAGCAGGTACAATAAGTAGCAACAATCTGAGGGACCTCACAGCCACCTGAACAACAGAATATAAGGAAGTTCTACGATGTGGTAACCTGTTTGCCTATTTCCTATTGCATTGCAGGAAAAACTAGACATGTAAATCCTAGTTAAGAATTCTGGGCTATTCTGCTTGTTCTGCAGAATACACTTTCTCCAAATAAGCCTATTGTCTAGATTTGTCAAACATTAAATGCATAATCCTGAATTATTTTTTCAATACTCGGAGCCTGAAATAGAAATTTAAAGTGTTTATTAGTTACATGAATGAATGTAACTCTCTGTTAAATTGCTATATGGTTGAGAGAATCTGCTTCTGATTCCCCATCATTCCATCAGCATAAACTGTGACTGGGAATACCAGGTAAGTTCAAAATAGGTAAGTATATATGCTCCAGTCAATTGACTTATATTTCTGTGCACACATTTTCAAAGAGCATATTATTTATTCTGTCAAGTAAAATTTCTTCTTCGAGTCACTTAAGCCTTTTGTGTAAATGGGCAATTAGGACTTGCTTGCTGTAGTAAAATAATAAACAGGAAGCTCTGAGGATGATTGAGAGACCTTATAATGACAATAATAAAAATGAACAACACATAACCAAAAAGATTTTGTCCCATGTGATTAGTTAAATATTTGGCATTTATAACTTTTGCATAACTTTGTGGCTCAGGTTAAATATTAAAGTCTCCCTTGATAGCTAATTTATAACTGTCTATTTGACAAAAGAGCAAGACATTTAACATTGATCACCCATATGCACTGTATGCTTTTGAAAATCACCAGAGGAATTCTGTGAGGATAATAATCTTATGCATAATTATTCACTTGAAGAAATAAAGGATCAAAGAGAATAACAACTGTAAGCCAAGATCTCACAATACAGATATATACTTTCAACAAGTGAATTATTTCAGAATCCATATTCTTCGCACTTTACTTGCTCTACTCATTATACTAGAATAGCTTGTAGCTCCTACCACACCTGACATCAACTATATGTTTCAAAGGGGTGGAGTCACTGTCCTTCACTTTAAAACAATGGCTAGGGGGTCTAAGAGATGTCACAGCAGCTGAAAGTGTTTGCAATACAAGACAGTGTGCCTCTGCTCCCTAGAACTCACATGAAAATCTGGATGCTGTAAGATGTGTGTGTATTCCTGGGAAGATGAGAGGCAAAGACAAGAAAATTGCCAGAAGTTTATGAATAGCAGTCACAAACTAAAGAAAGCTCCTGCCTCAAAAACTATGTAAAAGGTGAGAAATCAATGCTGAAAAGTTGTTTTCTTCCATGTGCAAATTGTGGCATATATATATATATATATATATATATATATATATATATATATATATATATACACATACACATATACATATGCATTCTCACTGACATACACATACCAGTGTGCATGCACACATACACATACGTAAATTAACTAATAAACTTAAACAATATCTAACACATGATGGGTGCTTAATAAACATTTATAGCTTATACAGAACATTAAAATCTTAAAATGTTCCCCTTTTATCTTTTTTCAAAAAATTAAATATAATTACATCATCTTTTTTGTTCTCTTCCTCCCTCCATCCTTCTTATACATTCCCTTCTTTGCTCCTTTATGAGCACAGTCTCTTTTATATTCTCTCTGTCTCTTTCTCTCTCACAGACACACACAGACAAATACACAGACACACATGCTCTGCTAAGTCTGTTTATTGTTGGTGGGTTGGTATAGGGTAACCAGTTGGAGGACTTCTATCTGGAGAAACCTTTCCCTCCTGGTCTCCACATTTCTTCTTTGTCCACAGTTCTTCATCTATGGGTGGGGCCCTGTGGGACTTCCCCATTCTATGTTACTGTCTATGGGTTTATTGGTTGATGTTGCTTCGGCAGCTATATAGTTGATCTCTACATTTATTTCCTTGGTCCTTCTTCTGAATAACCTGGGAACCAGCTGCCAATCTGCATAGAAGAGACTGAGTTACATGAAATGAGGATGACCCACCACAGTATCAAGACACTCCAGTGCTTCAGAAAACCCCATTAGATTAAATATACATGAAGTAAGCAATGACTTTGCAGTCTAAACACACTTTGCTAGCCATGTAATGTTCCTTCCTCTCTGAGCTCTATGGCCTTCAAAATGAGGAATAAAGTAACTATTAAGCCACCACTAAAACACTTTTAACTATTGTCTAAAACGAAAGAGTTCAATCCCTCCATCTGATACTGTCACTGAAGCTGATTGGGCTAGATTGATGGTCCCCTACTATCCTTGAACGCTAGCCACCATGCTTTGTTCAACAATCCCTTTACCTTGATTAAGATTTGAATCTATAACTTGTCATTAGCAATAGAGTGTGGTAAAGATGACTGACTGTTAAATTCATGATTATGTTACACAAGACAGCAATGCCTATCTTGCTTACAGACAGGCCGTGAAGGAGAGGTGGTCACAGGAAGGATCTACTTATAAGAAGGAAATGGCCTTAATGATAGTTAACATCAAATGGAGATGCTTAACACAACAGGCTTCAAGGAGGTAAATAAAGACCTTGACTACATGTCTGCACTCACCTCTGTGTATGCTGTAACATCCTTCCATAAATCACGGGCCATTATCATATCATCCCAAAGTTCTAACTGTGCCAGATGGTGTGGTGATTTCCCACAGAGCCTACTGCCTATGCTAAGCCTTCTCATACTTACTTGTGAGTATGTATTAGTTCTTTCTTTATTATCACAAACTATAGTAGGTTATATTACCTCTAAATTTTAATTAAATTAATTTAAGTAAGTTGAAATTGAGAGAATATAATCTATCTATACATATTTAAATATCAACAATAATCTCTTAAGTGTAATACAAATGGATGCCCATTTGGAGTAAAGATAGGCATTCCAATACTTGAAATTTGTCAGAAACATTAGAAAATGTGATACAGTTTTGTATTTAGATAAACATTTGGATGCTTGTACCCATGACTGTTGTCAGTAATTGGACAACACAGCTCACATACAACTGATGGGTTACTTGGAATTGGTAACTTAGTAACTTGTACCAATGCCAATGCCAAATACCACATGTAGCTTTGGACGATGTCCTTCTCTGACAGGCTGGACATCTCTTAGAACTTCTCAACAAACTAAAGTGAAATATAATCAACTTTTATGAGCATCTTTCTGGACAGCTCAGAGCATGCTAAAACTGCAAAAACAGTACTTTGGGTTTATAACTAAGAAGAATTAAATCTCAGCTCAGGCAATTATGAACAGGTTGTTCACTTACATGCAAATCCAGAGAGTCATTCAAGTGTTTTATGAGAAGCTGGGTAATTCCTTTCTAGGCAAGATTTTCAAGGATATTGACAGGGCATCTGGCATTTCTTCCTTTATCAATCATTGTGGCAATAAAACCCCTATCCATATGTAAAAGTCCTCAGATGGGAAACTGTACTTGTTAAGAACCACAGCTCTAAGTTGTAACATTTATTATATAACATAAAATATATGAAAAGTATGTCATGCAACAAGGATGCACCTCTAGAATGACATATAGCAGTGTCTCTCAGCAAGCCTAAGATGTTGGGCACAAATACAATGCTCACAGTAGTAGTGTCTTTAATTCTGGCCATAACCTCCCTACTATTATGTGTTCTCATCATAGTACCTATAATATGACGTATATGATACTAGTAATCTAGCTCTAGTATCAATAGTTACATAGATATTATACATTATATATACATATAGATATATAAATCAATAACCCAGAGGGTCTTGGTTAGTCCTTACATCTAGTTCAACAATCTTATAATATTTCCTTTTTTGTCATCTTATTTATATTTACATGTAAAAATCCATATATATTATTCATAGTACTATAGATACTATTTTCTATGCTATAGATACATAGAGACAGCCATAATTTTTTTAAATCAGTATAGTGTTCTATTTTACATAGAATATTAAGAACAAATGAAGTGTTGATGTATTAAAGCAGATGACTTCTAAGTTATCCCTACTGCTGAGGCATATGTAACTGCATTTCTATACCAGATCAGAAATACATCATAAATTTGTTGTTTGTTAAGATGCTCAACAATTAATCAATAAAAAGCTCTGCTGGTGTCATTAGAGTTTACGTGGTCTTCCACTAAAAATCTGTTGCTTCTAATCCGTGAAGAGGCCATTGGGCTGTCACAGATATCTTCCTTTACCACCATTATATAGTATATTCCCTAAGGAGATAATTAAGGACAGTAGAGCGTATTTTTAAAGTATATCCTATTTGCTGTTCTAATCATCAGGAACATTATTGGAGTTAACATTTATTTCTTTGTGATCTCAGTACTAAATTGCACTCTTTCTCTTTCTTTTTCTTATGCTCTTTCTCTCCCTCCATCCTTCCTTCTGTCCATCCCTCCCTTCCATCACTCTCTTCTTCTTTCTTTTCCCTTTGGACAGAGTCTCACTCTATAGCCAAAGATGACTTAAAACTCTCATGTAACCTAGATGGATTTCAACTTCCAAACCCATTTCTCATCCTTCGAGTCCTGAAACAGGAGCATGCCACCACATCTGGTATATGGAGAGTATCCTGAGTCAACCTCAGCCATTCTTTAGTTCAGACTTGACCTTCCCCAAACCATTTTAATTACAAAAATGTCAATATCTAGGAAAGAAATGTAAAATGTTCAGCTTCAACTGGTTGCAACCTAGCCAAATAATCTTCAACCTACACTCTGTCCTGCCTTTGGGATGTGCTGGGGGAAGGGTGGCCTAAAGCTAGAGGGAATGGCCAACCAATAACTGGTTTAACCTAAAATTCTTCCAGGAGAGTAAGCCTACGCATGACCCTACCTAGAGCACCAGAATCCACAGGCAGGTGACCCAGAGAACTAGAATAGAAACATGACCGGAGGAAAAAAGTGTCAAAGTCATGATGCCTAGCAATATAGACTGGTGTCTAGCCTCTCGGTCTCCAGAGAGGCTTCATCTATCAACTAATGGAAACAGATGCAGACCCAAAGCCAAACATTAGGCAGAGCATGGGGAATCCTGCAAAAGAGCGGTCAAGAATACCACAAGATCACAGAATCAACTAACCTGGGCTCACAGACTGAACTGACAACCAGGAAGCCTGCATGGGATTGCCTAGGCACTCTGCATGTATGTTACAGGTTACAGACGTGTAGCTTAGTCCTCTTGTGGGACACCTAATGTTGAGAACAGGGGCTGTCTCTGATTTTTTTACATGCTTTTGAGATTCTACTCCTTATACGAGATTGCCTTGTCCCACCTTAATATATGGGGAGGTACTTAGTCTTTCTGCAACTTGATATGGCATGTTGATATCAATGGGAGACCATCCCTTTGTAAACAGAAATAGAGAAGGAGAAGTATGGGAACAAAAAAATGAGATGGGAGGACTGGAAGGAGAGGAGAGGGAGAAACTGTGGCCAGGGTGTAAAATAAATAAATTAATTAATGAGAGATAGAGAGAGAGGGAGGGAGAGAAGGAGAGAGGGAGAGAGAGAGAGAAGGAAAAGAAAAAGAAGAGAGATACTGTGTATAGATTTTGTAGGCACCCGAGAAAGTCAGATTGTGTCTCCTAATAACATCAGAAGTTATAGTATAAACCCTCGCCAACATGACTGCCCAAAAGTGAATTTAGCAAGGATACCATTTAACATGCTTAGATGTATAAGGAAAAGCTGGAAATGGTAGAGATGGTCCTCCCCAGGGAAGAGCGCGCCCAATTAGCTTTCTAGTATCAAATAGTCAGCTCTGAAAACACACATACAAGTAACATTATATGGAGTCTATAACAGTTTATATTTAAGAACACACACACACACACACACACACACACACAAATACATATATTTAAGAAATGACTGATGAAAAAGTAGACCATAAAGAGGGCATAAATTTGAGAGTGAGCATGAGTATGTTTGGAAGGGAGAAAAAGAATGGAGAAATGTAATTAAAATGCAATCTTGAAAAATAAATAATAACAGCAAAGAGTAGGATTATGCAAGTAGAAGTGAATTATGGAGTAGATAATGCTGAAAGGAAAAGTGTAGTTATAAGTTTCTGGCCTGTCAGGCCTATGGTCCAGACCCAGAGACCCGTACACCCGCAGTTCTACATTTCCACAGAGATACACAGAAGGTTATATTAATTTTATGCCGATTGACCTGGGGCCCAGGTATATAACTTGCTAACTCTTGACTCTTAAACTAATTCATGATTCTTATCCTGATCAGCCATGTGGGCTCAGTACCTTTCTCAGAGCACCATTTCAACTTCTTTCCTCTGTGTCTGCTCGAGTCATATTGTGGTGTCTCTGTGGCGTCTCTCTGGCTTCTCTGCTCTGTTCTTCCTTTTCCCAGAGTTTTCTTAGTCTGGTAGCCCTGCCCACACTTCCTGTTTGCCTTCATCCAATCAGAATTATTATTAAACCAGTAGGCAGGACAATTATTTACAATGTAACATAATACCACTACAGAAAATATCTACTTTTACACTTGAAATAGGATATTTAAAGTGGATAAGATTCACTGTTTAAATCCACAACGAAGAGAACTTGGCATATCTCCTATATTAACTCTAACCGGTCAATAAATTTTCTCTATTTTAGCCAGTTAATTTATACTTACTATTACATATGAAATAATCAAAGATAAAAAAGAGCATACACTATCAAATTAGAACATACTGCTTGTTCCTTACTTGAACAAAGGCTTTGGAACCAGTTTCTAGTTGCCAACCCAAAAGGTCATCTCCTTTAATATTCAGAACCTGGTAGGTAACTATTATTATCACTTTTATATATTTAGATGAATAGGAATACTGTGTAAGCCTTAGAAATCTTAAACAGTACTGTGAGGCACATCCTACTTAGGCTGATTTTTATATAATTTCTTGGCCCTTAAAAATAGGTTTAGATTTTTTAGAAATTATTTGACATATCATATGAAGAAAATGGTACAAGTTCTAGATGCTTCTATAATCAATTATCCTTTTCCTCCAAGGTCCGAGTTTGGGCCACTTTATTTAGGACAGAGTGACCACAAAATCTACTCCTATTTCTGCAATGACTGAGTCTATTGCTTTTTAAGTCCTTTAGTAACAGACATATAGAACACAAACTTAAATAGGTCTCTACTTTACCTGAACATCCATGTTTCTTTTAAAATACTAAAAAATTTTTCCACGAAGTTATTGAGAAATACATAGAGGCCTCCAGTCCTTCAGGAGATTTCCTTGTAGATATATGTTACATATTCCTGCATTAAAACTCTAGGAAAATGGGGAATGACCAAAGCAGCCATTTTCTAGATTTCTTAAGAAGAACCAGAAACACAGTCCAAAATTTAGTTTACTCCAGCACCTAACTCTGCTCTAAAATGTATCCTTTGGGTGTCTGCTGTGATATCACAGAACCAGCATTGCAGAGAACCTACAGGAGGTATTTCTGCACCATCCCTACGTAGTCTCAGAACCAACAATGACCTTTCTTCTTTGTTTAGGTCACAATAATTATTCAGGAATAATTTTCATTTCTTAGGTACCTTGACAATTAAGAATATGTCTTCATTCTAGAGAAAGAAACTCTCAAGGAAAAGAAATGTGAATAAACTTGGTTTTATGATCTAGAACCTAGGCCTAGGCATTCTTGGTCTAAATTCCATCAGTTTATGCTGAAAGGGAGCACAAGTCTTTCTCAAAATCTATACTCACAGATACCAGTTATCCCTTAACCCAAGACTCTTGAAAGAGGTGGAATGAACTGATGCCAATTCTACTTCACCCTCCAAGGTCATCACAAGGGCAGGTCAAGTTCTTTGAGTCCCTGGGCAGGGGGAAGTTCCAGGAATCATAAAAATGAGAATTCTGGAGCATGTTCTTACTTCTGCATATGCTTTATATTGGTTATGATTTTTAGTGATGATCTAAAAGGGAGATCCTGAGTGGAAACCAACAGAAAATGTGTAAGACCTATATTTCAGAGTGATACTAGGTTATGCCAAAGGGTCTCACAATATTGTTCTCCAACAAGTCACATGTATATTGAATCCCAAGAAACAATCTAATAAAACTAGTAAAGGCATTTGTGCTCTGAATCGCAAAGGTTCAAACCCCAGTTCTCAAAAGTCAGCACATAAAATATAATTTATATATTACTTAATATTTCAATATCACATACAAAAAAAACATGACAATCAACTCTTAGAACTTCTTATCTGCATGCCACTGTTAAAAAAAAAAAATCACATTCCTGGAGTATACCCTAAGGACATATTCACCTGCATTTGTATAAATGGAAACATCATGAGAAGTTTTGCCTTTCTATCATAAAATAAAAACTGTGCCAAAATCTACAGGCATGATTCAATTAAACTAGATGACTAACCAAGGGCTCTTTAAGCTTCCTATATAATGAAAATGGCTGCGCAATGATCACGGACTCCTGTAAAAAATCTCATAGTAAGAGATGGATCATGGAGCATGGGGGGAAACACAGTGGCAGGAAAGGAGAGGAGGTGCTTTAGAACAGGAGAGGAGGTGCTTTAGAACAGGAGAGGAGGTGCTTTAGAACAGGAGAGGAGGTGCTTTAGAACAGGAGAGGAGGTGCTTTAGAACAGGAGAGGAGGTGCTTTAGAACAGGAGAGGAGGTGCTTTAGAACAGGAGAGGAGGTGCTTTAGAACAGGAGAGGAGGTGCTTTAGAACAGGAGAGGAGGTGCTTTAGAACAGGAGAGGAGGTGCTTTAGAACAGGAGAGGAGGTGCTTTAGAACAGGAGAGGAGGTGCTTTAGAACAGGAGAGGAGGTGCTTTAGAACAGGAGAGGAGGTGCTTTAGAACAGGAGAGGAGGTGCTTTAGAACAGGAGAGGAGGTGCTTTAGAAGTATCTAAGTTCAGGTGGAGGCAACCATTTTCATACACACAGACCTCAGATTCATTCCATTATCTGTTACAGTCTATCACTTTGGGTGTGTTTTGCCACACAGCACCTCCCTGGGCAGCAGCCAGCTCCCTGTAAGAGCTTCACAAAGATCAGGTTGTTTTCTAGATTCTCTACTAGGATGCCTGGGATGACAGGATGGGTAAAGACATGCTGGTTTCCTGTGGATGTTTAAACCTATTCACAAAAGGACTTTAGCTCTGGAGGTCCTCCTTGGCTTTTCTTTTTTCTTTTCTTTTCTTTTTTTTTTTTTTCATATTACTGGAAATGGACTCCCATGGCTCACTAATAATAAGCCAGGATTTGGCCATTGAGCTTCACCCAAATCCAATACTTTGTGTTTTGTTTTGTTTTGAGTTTTGAAGACAGACTCATTATAGCACCTGGGCAGAGCCTGATTGGCAATCCTGCTTCAACCTTCTGGTTAGCTGATATTACAGTCATGTGCCACCAAATAAATTCTCTATTGGTTTTTATTTCAGTCTTATTACTGTGTCCATACATGCAAATCCATGAAGGCCACCTCACTCTCAAGCCTTCAGAAAGACAGCTTTCCCAGAATCTACCTGTCTAAATATTTACAGTGTGTGAGTGAGGTGAACTACCTTGTATTTCACACACACACACACACACACACACACACACACACACACACACACAAAATAACTAATTTTAAACTCTTTTCTTTAAACTCTATTATTGCTGAATCAACTTTTGTTTACTGTGCATAAAAAGTTATATAATCAACTGTCTTTCCCTGAAGTCAAAGAAAAAAATCTCAAAGACCTGATTTGGGCTACAATGTAATGAAGGGCCTTGCTTGAATATTTTGAGGAAGAGGTTTGGGTGGAGCTGACTGTTTGTTAATGTGGAACCAGGTAGAGCACTAACTTTTCTTTGCAATTAACTCCCAGGGCTCATGGTACAGTTTTCAAAGTGCTCTAATATTAATTAGCTGGTATCACGGCAAACAGTGCGTGCATCTTTGTTTCAATATTTCAACCTTATATTATCTCTAGGGCTGAATGAAAGTGAACAACCTGTTCTGATTCCTCACTAACTTCAGCCTCTGCAGGTGGCTAGTTTTTAGGGGCTGAATTTTCAAGTGCAGATAAAACACAGCTTTTAAAGAACCCTCCAGGCTTTTTAGTTTATGGCTCAGGGTTTGTCACCAAGAGGCGGAAACAGTTTACATTCTTGTATTTTCCCCGAGAAATGCTAAAAACATACAGCTGTCATGAGGAAAATGTCTAAACCATTAAAAAATAGACTCTCATTTATTCTAAACCTGGTTTTGAAACAAGAAAGGCATGAGACTTGCACAGGGCTGAAGTTTTCATGAATGTGCCTGATATAGCTGAAATAAGAATGAAGGTATTTTAGTCTGTGAGAAAAAATGGTTGTGGGAAACAGGCCCCCTTTGCATAGAAAAGTGCATAATGAACCTTGTGAATGAGTTTCTCATTCATCTAGTTCCTGGGGATGGAAAGCAATGGCCATGAAATTAATGGGCTCTTTTCCCTGTCCTCACTGTATCCAAAAGGTTCCTGACATGTAAGTGCTCAGAGCTTCTGAATGAGAACACCTATAGTGTTAGACATTGTATCATAGCAGACGCATGTTAAAGATGCTTCGATCTTGATGTGAAACCCAGGGGCATTTGCTCAATACCCACACATCTTAATGACCTCCTAGCCAGTGATTAACACTGAGCAATGCTGCCTGGGGCACTGCTGTACCACACAGGACCATGGTAACAAAACAATACTGTTGTTGGAATTCAGAGATCTCTCTTTTCTAAAGATTTTGTCCAATTTCTGGCAGTGATTGCCAACTCCTTTTCATGCAAAAGTATATGAATTGTCATATTTATTAGATAATCAATAAAGCTGTATTACACTGCTTTTAAAAGGAGAAATATATGTAAAAAGAAGATTTTATTTTATTTTCCTGTTTTTTTGGTGGGGGGAGTAAGTTACTGGTTATTTCTTGGTTTTGATTTTCAAATAAGAGCCATACTTCTTGAATGAAAATCTTAGGATCATATGAAATACAATACGCTGGGAATCTCTGGACACCTCTCTTACCCTTTGGGGAATACTGCCCATACTGGAGTGGCATCCTCTCTTGTGATGAGAATCTTGAAGTCTGAGAGCCCTGAGTAAAGACACTGTCATGCAGAGCTCTGCAGGGCAGAGGTGTTTCTTCTGGGAAATGGAGGGTAGGGTGGCAGTAAACTGGCTTTTGGAACAAACCAACCATAAGCCGGGATTGAGTTCAACGCCTTTCTCTACTGTAATATAGCCTCATGAAAAATGCGTATGTTTACCTTTCTTTCTGACAAGAAAATATATAGGTATGGATTTGGGAGGCACAGGGAGAACGTAGAATATTCTTCTGTAACAAAGGAGCAACTTCTTACCAGTTTTCTTTACCCTCCAGCTAGATGGAATGTTCTCTTATTTTCAAGATTCCTCTCAACATGCTGCAACTCCCAGAACTCACAGGAGTAACCATCAAGACACATAGTCCTTCAGCATCAGGGTGAGAACATTTGTGTGTATACCTGTAATTCCTGGTAAGGAAAAAAAAAAAAAAAAACGGACCAATAACCCACCATGGGGCTTTCGGTGAACTCATCCCTCATCTCTGACTATCTCTGCTAACCTATCCAACTCAGAATCCTTACTTTCAAATGGCCTTGAGAATTATTCTTTAAGCAGTTATTTGACCAATACAGTGTGATTAATTTATTTTGGCTTCATTTCGATAATTTTCCCTCTCAGTAATTATTACCCTATAACCCAGAAACACAACATGGTGACCACGAGAGAAGGAAGCTAGTATGTCTCTACTCATTACACAAAATGAATCTTTCACTTTCCCTCAAAACCAATCTACCTCATTAATTTCATTTTTATATGTTTCCATCTAAGATTTATCAGAAATACTCGTTCTAAACTGCCCTGAAATTCATTTAAAGCATTCTATATTTATCTTTCTACTTTTGTACTTTATTGAGATATCCATGTTTCCCAGATCATTTCATAAGTGGACCCTTTCCATTCTGATTCCTTTAACCTGTCCATGAGTATAACTACATCCCATTTACCATCTGACTAAATTCCATTTTCATTCTAGTATGGTCTTCCCAGCCCTGTATCCTCATATCCTGTCTCTTCAAAGTCTTTATTGTATTTTTTCTTTCTTAGATGTATTCTTTTTACTGCATTGAAACCCATGGAAAGAAACTACTAATGTAATCCCATGCTTCCTATAATCTTGTAGAAAAATCTGCAACTTTTCTTTGTCTCAATTCTAGGCAAAAGATTTCATAAGATAGCATATTGCACAAATTTTAGTTAGCATATAATGAAAATCTGGAGCCAGGTATTGGGGAAAACCTGGAATATCAGAAACAGACCATAGCCCCCCAGCCTCATGTCTGTCTTCAGGAATCCTCCAACAGAATGCTCAGAGTCCTCAGCTGAAGGGGAAGGGAATGTCTTTAGAAAGGCTGAAAAACTCTCTTCTCTCTTCCACCCAGCTCTCTTAACTTCCTCTTTTATACATTCCTAAAGCTAGGATTAAAAGTATGGGTCTTTACCTCCCTGACTTGGCTTGGTTCTGTGGTTAACTCACATTCCAGATTAATGTTATTAAATATATATCACTACACTTTCCATCTTATTAAAACTATTTTTGTTTTTTGTGGCTTGTATGATAGCTTGCAAGGAATATTCCAGCAGTAAGCTTCACTTAGAGTTTATCAGATACAGTGAATCCAGGTCCAGGCACTTGGAAAGATACTAAGATGTTGTCATTGCCCTGATGGGACTACATGTCACTCTTTAACAAGTTAATAATTCTATCATGTATGTAGAGCTTTAGTTTTTAGATAAAAGCTTTAAACTTGGGCAGCACCATAAATGAGTCCACTATTTATTCCCCCAGATACTAAATTGAATTTCACATTTCACAGAGCATAAATGATCTCTGAAAAAATATACATGTGGGAAGAACTTAATGTGGACCAGTTATTTCTCACAAGAAAAGACAATGAAGTAACAAACTAACTTTGACCTCAACCAAGAATCATTTAAAAACAAAGTCCTAATTTGGAGAAAAAGGTGACAATGATGCATCAATCTATGCTTCACCCCCAACACCTAGTGTACAAGAGGCACACAAGTAGGAAATTAAAGGTCACATTTTAATATCTGGTGGCATATGAACATTTCACTTCAAATTGAGGAATCTAAATTAGTGCCTTTAGTTTATACTTTATCCCAAAGATATGTGCAAAAGATCATCCTATATTGTAGTTGGACAGACCCATAGGGCCAAGAAAATTGGGTCAAACCAGTGTCAAGGCATGCACATAATGTAATTCCTTATGAGCCAACTGGGAGACCGCCTGAGGGCCTAGCAACAGTTGCTATCAGATCTGATCATGTCCAGCCAATGAGACAGTCATGCAATATCATCAGATTTTGACACAGCCTGGGTTCTGGGAAGAGGGCATATAAGGCTCTCCCCATTGTTTAATTAATGAGTTAGTCCTTTTCGACTGATTCCCAGGGTGTGGGGTGGTGTCTGTGTCAGACTCCCTGCCTTCTTACCTCCTCTCCTGAGGGAAATGTTAGGACCCAGCAATACTATATCACAAGATTTTGTGGGAGTAATACATTTTCTATAGCCTGATAATAGATTTCTCTGCTGATACAATAAGCCAGGTCAAGCTGAATTTAAAAAAAATAAAAAAGAACAGGTTTATTTGAACAATTAATTAATTGAAACTCTGGAGAGAGTTTTCCGGTCCCAGGGATCAAGGCCTGCACTAAAGCAGAATGATTAAGTCTCTGCCACAGCTGAGTTTGTATTTAAGCATGATCAAAAACTGGAAGCTTAGATGGGGTCTTGGGATGCTGGCAGAAACAGGGGATGAAAATTCAATAGTTTCCAAGATTCAAAACTGGGCATTTTGGTGCCTTTTCTTTGTTGGAGATTCTCTGTGGGTGGGGTTTGGAAAGAAACAAGAAGGGGGATTTCTTGTTCATGTAGAAGCAAGCTGGAAGTTCCAACTGAAAAGAGATATCAGTATATATGCATATAAATATGTAAATTAGACCACTTATATACAGAAATAACTAAGATTGAAACTAGGGTGACATAAATCCATCAAAGATTTCCCAAAGAACAAATTGTTATTTTGGAAGGAAAAAAATGAAAACAAATTGAAATACATAAATCAAGGAAGTTGCTTGTCAGGCGAAGCCCTTAAACCTATTTCCTGTCACCTTTCCCAAGGTTAATAGGAGGGAGACACAGATGCTCCATTGTGTGTTTTCAATTTTGTGGCTTCCCACAGTCAGAAAGGCTGATATCTCCCCTGCCCCAGGCAATTCTGAGTTGACTACAAAGAAACAAAGCAGGAAATGTCTATCCTATTAAGTGAAGGTGTTTTCTGAACTTGTTCCAAAGATGAAGGGAAAGGAAGAGGTGAAATCTGAATTTAAATGTCAGCCAAACAAGTTAAACCAGCCATCTGACATTCCAAACTGTTAAACCTAATAATAATAATAATCTCAAAGTGATTGTAAGATTGAATGATCATTTTTCTAACTTTCAGGAGGAAAGAGGTTCTCCTGAAATGCATTTTGTAGGCAATTCAATAACTAAAAATGAACATAAAAATTCACTTATCCTATACTTTTAAAAAATTACCTCCCTTTATAAATGGAAAATTTTAAAAGCTGCTTTGCCATTCATGTACAGAATACTGCAATTTATGAAGTTTCTTCCCATCTACAGGCAAGAACAATGCTGCCTCTTCGACTCTTGCTGAAAATGATAACCAGGAACTGTATTAACAGGCTACAGGAAATTACCCTGTGCTCAGATAATAGATAGACTCTAATCAACTGGCTGGTATTTGCAGCATATTATGGTATTTGCAGCATAAAACTATCATGCTTTACTATAATATAAGGAAATGAAGAGCCCTAAGAGTTCTAATGAGCATTTAGCCTCCTCTTTTTCTTTGCCCAAAGTATTACCTTAAAATCCCACAGGCTGTACTCTTCTCATCTTCAAATATAAGAGATTAAAAAAAGTTGTTCTTAAAAGTATTGACAACATTTATTCTGTCTGCCTCTGTGTTTGCCCACTTGTCTATATGTGTGCCACGTGCTTGTTGGTGCCCACAGAGGCCAAAAGAGGGCACCAGATGCCATGGAGCTAGAGTTATAGTCTAAGAGACCTGTGTGCTGGGAATCAAACTCCAAGGCTCTACAACTCTACAAAATGAGTAGATGCTCTTAACTGCTGTGCTGAGTCATTACTCCAGCCCTTCCTTCCTGTCCCCTCCCCCCAAAAAATATTCTTAAAGTTCTATTTTCTATTTTTGGTCCTGCTAGTCTCTTGCCACCCAAATTTAAATATACAACTTCTTTATTGCTCAATTCTAATTAACTTAAATAGCTCTCAAGTGGGAAATGCTTTTACCTACCACACACAGACACACACACCCCACACGCAAATACACAACACACACCCCATGTACACACCACAATACACATACACACACATACATACAACACACACACACACACACACACACACACACATCCTTCTTTCAAAATGTAAAGGAGGATGCAGGCTCATAGTTTCCATGAAAATATTTAGATCATGGTTCTGAAAATAAGTCATTTACAACAACTATTAGATGACTCCAATGAGCCTAAAAAGAAGATCAATCTTGGAAAAACAACAACAACAAAAATCCAAAACCAATCCACAAGTATCTTTTTCTGATCAATATGGGAACCAGAAAAAAAAATTTTGGGTCTTCTATCTTGGACATCAGAATATATAAGCTTATCATAGGGAATTTCTTCCCCTCAGATGTTTATCTAGCTAATAATTTTGTTTAGTTGCTACTTGGTGAAATGTCATTTTACCAGTTTCATAATGATTATAAATTCTCTGTATCTTACAGCTGATATTGTTCAGCCCCCAATGGATCTTTATAATTTGGATGGGCTTCCAAGGAGGCTTCCTTTACAAAAGTGGTTATCAATCTATGTGCTAAGATTGGGTTACTTGAACAACTTTTTCATAGAGGTCACATATCAGATATCCTGCATCAGATATGCATTATGATTCATAACAATAGCAAAATTACGGCTATGAAGTGGCAACAAAATAATTTTATGGTTGGGAGTCATTTCAACATGAAGAACTGTATAGTGAAAGGGAAGGTTGGAACCATTGCTTTAGAACAGATGAGAAGCATTTGCTTCATATCAGATCTGCCTGGAAAGGACATACTTCACCTTTTCTTTATGAATCCAGTTGCTCTAAAGCTATAGTTACTAGCTTTCAAGGTCAACAATGGCCAACTGTTCATTTGTCGACAGCATGTCTGTGGTTTTCTGATGTCCTGATGGAGACCTCTATCTTCATAGTGACTGAGTCCATAATAGACTAAGAGACTTCTGAAGATCAGAAAGAGAAGCCAAAGCAGCCAGGATCTTACAAGCTGAACAATCCTTAGTTATAGGATAGTAGCATCCTTAGCCTATACTTCTGCTGTCTGGGAATCAGAAAATCTAAGGGAATGTATACAAGAATTTAATGTGAGCAAAGCTTTCTTGACCAGACCAAGATAAACACAACACTGAAAAGAAGAATAAGACAGTTATTTTTAGTGTTTTGGTTTTCAGGGTATCAAAATCTCCTTTCAGTCACTTCAGAAGGTATCTCCCAGTCAGTTTGGCCTTCTTTAATAATTCTCAGGTTATCAATATGCCATTTCCCAATGGGTACATCTACAGCATAACTCTTACACAGAAGGTTCAAGAAACACGAAGGAAGAGGAGTTGTAAAGATTTTAAGAGCCAGAGCATTAGGAAGTCTGCTATGAGATTGTGACTCCTAGAAATGACAGTGAAGTTATACCATGATATTACAACAATATAGATGCCTAAATAAGATTTGAATACTGACAATACCAATAGACATGCTAACATAGAGGGGAAAGTTCACAGGAGCTCATCTCTAGATAAAGAACAATAGGCAATCGAGGGCTGCTGACTCCAGGAGAATTAGTTTCTCAGGGATTAGGCCCTAATTGGTTTTCCAATATCAAATGGTTAGTCCTAAAATCATATACACACAAAATCACTAAACCAACTCAACATGCTGTATTTATATACTTATGTACTTGTACATATATGTATATAGGGAGACATATATATTAGTAACAAAGAATAAGAGGACAAGATTTTAAGAGAGGCAGGGTGACATAGGAGGGGCTGGATAAAGGAAAGGGGGAATGGTGTAATTATATTTTAATTGAAAGTGTTTTTTTTAAAAAAACTAAAAATAGAAAAATAAAAAGAAAACTAAAACATGGAAAATAAACTTCAAGTCATTGAAGAAAGTAATTTAAAAGGATATCAGAAAATGGAAAGATCTCCCATGCTCCTAGATAGGTGGATTGAACAGTAAAAATGGAAATTTTAACAAAAGAAATCTACATATTCAATGCAAGCCCCATAAAAATCCCAACACAATCTTTTACAGACCTAGAAAGGACAATACTCAACTTCATACGGAGTAACAGGAAACCCAGGATTGCCAAAACAACCCTGATCAATGAAAGAACTTCAGGAGGAATCACCTTCCCTGACTTCAAGCTTTACTATAGAGTTACAGTAATAAAAACAGCCTGGTACTGGCCTAAAAACAGACTTGTAGATCAATGGAATTGAATTGAAGATCTCAACATTAACCCACACACCTATGAACACCTCACTTTTGACAAAGAGTTGAAAAATACTCAATGGTAAAAGATAGTATCTTCAACAAATGGTGTTGGCATAACTGGATGGTGGTATGTAGAAGAATGCAAATAGTTCCAAACTTATCACCCTCAACAAAACTCAAATCCAAGTGGATCAAAGACCTCAACATAAACCCAGTTACACTGAACTTGATAGAAAAGAAGATGGGAAATACCCTCTAACACGATGGTTCAGGTGACCCCTTCCTATATATAACACCAGTAGCATAGGCAATCAATAAGTGGGACCTCCTGAAACTGAGAAGCTCCTGTAAGGCAAAGGACACAGTCAATAAGACAAAACGACAGCCTACAGAATGGGAAAAGATCTTCAATACTTTGACAGAAGACTGATATCTAAAATATATAGAGGACTCAAGAAACTAGATCCCCAAAACATAAATAACCCAATTAAAAATGGGGTTCAGAGCTAAAAAGGGAAGAATTACAAATGGCTAAAAGGCACTTAAAAATTGCTCACTATCTTTAGACCTCAGTGAAATGCAAATCAAAACAACGTTGAGATACCTACCACCTTACACCTGTCAGAATGGCTAATATCAAAAACACAGACAACAGCCTACGCTGAAGAGGATGTACCACAAGGGGAACACTCCTCAATTGTTGGTGAAAGTGTAAACTTGTACAGCCACTCTGGAATGCAGTATGGCGGTTCCTCAGAAAACTGGGAATCAATCTCCTCAAGGATCCAGCAATACCACTACTGGGCATATGCCCAAGGGATGTACATTATTACCTCAAAAGCATTAGTTCAACTATGATGAAAGCAACATTATTCATAACAATAAGGGCATGGAAATAACCTAGATGCCCCTCAGCTAAGGAACAAGCTGTTGCCTATCTACACTATGGAATACTACACAACAGTAAAAAAAAAAATGACATCCTAAAATTTGCAGGCAAACAGATGGATTTGGAGAATATCCTCCTGAGTAAAATATCACAAGCCCAGAAAGAGAGGCATGAGATGGAATGACTCTTAAGTGGATTTTAGGCAAAAGCAAATACCCAAACTGCAAACCACAACCCCTGAACAGATTGGGATCTGAAGAAACTTAAGAGTGACATCCAGCGATTCCCTTAGGAAGAGAAAATAGACAAGATCTCCTTAGCATATTGGGATTATAATATGTTGCAACCAAGAAGAGGTGGGAACAAATCATTGGAGAAGGAGATGGTTGAGTGAGAGGAGCAACAAAGAGGGAGAAAAAAAAAGAGATGGATATCATGATAGAGGAAGCCAATGTGGGGTTAGAAAGAGACCAGGTACTAAGGAAACCTCCAAGAATTCACAGGATGTCCCTGGCTAGGTTTCCTTTCAATAGTGGAGAGGACGCCTAAACAGGACTTCCCCTATAGTCAAATGAATAACCACCCAAGTGTTATTACAGAACCTACATCAAACAATGAATAGAGATGGAGGTAGAGATCCATGGCTGAACAATGGGCAGAGCTCCTGGTCCAGCTGAGAGTAAGGGAGGAGAGTCTGTATGAGCAAGGGGATAGGGATTGTGAGGAAAATTCCCACAGAGATGGCTGGCTGGAGTTCTGGGGGCTCATTTAATCAAGAACATCAACTGGGGAACCATCAGGAAAAAGAGCTAGGCCCTCCAAGGGTAGGCAACTGTCCACTGGCACGGGCAGTATGCATAGTCTCGAGGGGTGGGATCAGACTGTGTTTCTGTGTGTGCGCTGGTACCTTGGAGCCCATTCCCTGAAGAGGAACACTTAACCCTGTCTTGATTTGGGGACATGGAAATCAGACTTACTTGGAGTGGATATGCCATGCTGAGCTGATCCACCTTGGGACTTCTTGCCCTTTTGTGGGAGGGGATGGGAGAATGGAGAGGGGAAGGGGGAGACTGAAGGCTGACTGGGAGGGATTGCGCTGAGGGAAGGTGCGGGAGCAGAGAGATACATGGATACAAAAAAAATTTTTATAAAAAAAAATAAAAGAATTAAGAGATAGAAAACAATATACCTGAGTCATAGGCCAAACACATATAATTAATATGAGCATCTGAGTCATTTTTGGTGGGGCAAGGACCACAGGGCTAGATCAACAGGCCAGAAACTTTATACTACATTTATGGACCAAGTGAGAGGGCCCAGCATAATACATACCTATGTAGTCCTGAAGGAGAAGAACGGAGCAAGGACTGTCTAAAAGCCTTCCAGAGATCTGAAGTCAGACTTGAAGGTTGTGTTAATCAGGTAAAAAAGTGAAGGAAGAAGCAGATCTTTCTGGCACTGGTTCAGGTAAAGACTAAAATAAGAAAGCACTTTTAAAATAAGACCTATCACTGTACATCTCTAGAAACAAGTGAGTCACCACACAGTATGTAATGACTCCTCTTGGCTCTCAGGTTTCTTATCACCCCTATGAATGTGAGACACACCTGTAGATGAGAAGCTTATTTCCTAAAGATCAGAATACATATACTTGGCTGCTTGGAGGTCAGGGCTAATACAGAGAGCTATGCTGAGTCAAGTGTCATAAACAACAAAACTCTTCCAAATGATTGCGATAATTCATTCTCATACCCCAATAAATTGCACCATGGCATTCAGAGACACTTGATGGAAGTCTGATCCCATTTTATAGACAAACATTTTAGGCAGGGACAATTACTTTCAGTGTCTCAACATTAGCATCAAAGAACACGGACATTCAATGTTCACTATATCCCCCCAAAAGAAAATGGAAGCCAATAAATATATCTACTTCACTTTAGTAATTGGGCATCTATCTCAGGATCATTGCTGTTGTTTTATATATCAGCAACAATGGGTGCTAGGATGAGATTTTCCCATCACCTCTCACAGTGGTTCTTGGGTGCCAGCAACATGGAGCACAGTGATGATCTGACCATAACATAAGAAGAACAAGAACTGACGGAACAGTGGATGAAGCCAACCTCCTCAGGACACCTATTTGAAACCTTGCAAATCATCTCCTTAGCTTCGTGTCCATAATTGGAACCGATACCCATTCCTGAGAAGGAAGACGCAGGCAGGTATTTCAGAAGAAGAAGCAACTGAGATAATATAAAAGATAAATCGATAGTCCACATGCCTCAGGAGGCTGGCCATACCCCTAAATAGTCCCCAGTTCCTCACAGAGCCTCCATCAAAGTGCCAGTAATGGCTTTTAGTGGCTTCTTTGTGCTCTGCCTCTTTCCCAACCCATATTCATATTCTTGCCCCATAGGTTCCCATTTTAGGCAATGCATAGCAGTCTTACATTTTATAAAAGTTACATGTTTGAAGACATTGCCCAGAGAAGGTGTGGGTATGACAGTAGAAAAAGGCAAGTGAAATTACTTCAAATGCTGATCTTATCCTTAAAGGAAAGATCAATTTCCAAAACCAAATTGTATGAGAAAGTCATTCAAATAAGTCACAGTTGGGCAAAAGCATGTGTTTAGGTGTACCATCTAGTTGCCTAAATCAATTTGAGCTCAAAATCAGTAATGTTTTGTCTCATAGCAAATAGTTTACAATAAAAAACTGAATGTTAGTTTTTCTGTAACTACATAGTGTTAGTTGAACAGAACATGATAGATTGGTCTATTAATAAGTCTGGATATTCTCACATCTGCCTTTTTTATCACAACTAAATATTAGAAACATATTGACATTGAAAATAAGAGAAGATATTTTATTTGGTTTAACACAAATTTATGTAAATAAATAAACAAATTCCTTACCCGTCCCCAACAGTACTTTTACAAACAAAAGTAACACATTACCTGTTGCACTTATATCAAGCTTTGAAAAAATGTATTTTAAGAAATTAATATTTCCCAGCCTTCTTTGTTCATCTATGCATTCACTCAAGGCTGTTTACATCCTAAACCTAAGAAAGCTACAATGGGACATACAATTAGTGATCACATGTCTTCTACTCAGCATGGAATTGCCAAGCCTGAAGAGGATGAGTCAACCTGCCTCACACCCTGATGGAACAATTACAGTGCCTGACCCTCCATATTCACACAGCAAGGTGAACTGCCAAATGTTCTTCAAATATACCTTGAAGATAAATCTGTCCCTTGGAATGATCATAGATCAATAGCATATAAAGAGGGAATCTGATTATGGAATGATAGAGATCACCCTGGGACTGGGTCTATTAGGAAAAAAATAATTGGGAGGAAAGATGTTTGTCTGTATCACACTTCTCCAAAAGCTAGGTGTCCTAAGCCTCCTCTATTCTGCTGTTCCTCCCTCTGTTTCCAGGCAAGGAAGACAGCACTTCAGCAAGCCTGGGGCTCTTGGGAACATGAACATGTCTTTCCCTGAAGGATTTGGAGGAAGCTTTTCTTGTTCTTCTCATGCATACCCTCCTCTGCTCCTTCCCTACATCTCCCCTCTTAACTCTCCGTGGTCTTTTTCTCCTTCTCCACTCCATATTCTGCCCTGAACCTGACACAGGATTCAAGTCCCATCTGGGAAATTACACTTTTAACAATTTAAGTAAGCAACTAATCGATTCTGGAAAGTTCTTTCACAGTAACATGAAATAGAGAGAACTTGACACTAATTGCATAAATTGCTATGACATACTAACATGACACTTTACCTGAATGAGGTTAACATCCATCTTTTTCAAAAAGGACACCATCTACAGGACGAACCTGGCAAATGATGAGGTCACCATATGCCAGGACAAAACTAGTGCTGACTTCCACGATTCCCTCAATAATATAGTCATTACTTTTGCAATCCGTGTCTTTCTCTCCTGTCCCTTGACCTCTGGATACACTCTATTTTCCAAAAGAATAATATTGACAGCGATATATTCATAACACACTATTACTAAGGTCACTTTAATATCACCAAGGCTGACAGATTTACTAGAGAAAATTCAACCACTTTTTAATTTTTTCCTGGAGGAGAAACAGTCACTCAGGCCCATCCCAGTCTTAGACAACTAAAGGAAAGCAAAAAACACTGGTTCTCACCCATCTTTGAGAACAGAGTAACATAATACACAAAAGTGGTTTTTAAAAAAAAAAATTGAAGACTCACCTCAATTATTTAGAAATTAAGTCGTCTATAATGAGTTGAAATCTCATTGAGTTTATGCAGGGGAGAAAAATGGAATTCTGAGATCATTATCTGAATGATGAAAAAATAAAGTATAACCTTAACTGATCTTTGCTATAAATTAACTCGACTAGCTGTTTACAAAATTCAAATACCCAGTAATCATTGTTACCCCTTTCACCTTTTACTATGGAAAAGGAATTCAAGCTGAAGATATTATTGCCATCATATTATGCAAAGTCACACCTGCTAGTTACAACTCAATAACCATTGAACATATGGCAATTGCTTTTCATGCTAAAAAATAACAGGCATATGTTGTCTGGTTAAATGGCACATGTAATAGATTGGAAACCTGATTTTTGGCCATCATTAGGTACCAATCTATATTTTCACGATCAAATGCCCACCATACAGCCTTCTCTTGATCAAATTCTACTCCACAGAACTATTGTGCTGCACAAAGTTATTTTTGTGTCGTAATTATTCTTACTACACTTTTGGCATGCTAATAATTTTCAGTTACAAATCTCACCACAGGTGTCTTTGACTTTTCCCTGGCCTCTGACATCACTACAGCAGAACTAGAGACCTTAGACTTGATTATTCATGATTGTAACTACTTAGAGCTCAGAAGACAAGGCAAATCAGGAATAGCTTGAGCTTTGCCATCTCATCTTCATAAGCCTGTATACCTGACTGTCCTCCTATCTATTATGTTCACAACATAAGTAAAAGAGATGTGGCCTGCTGCATTTGTTCCCCCATAATGACATGAATATCCACATATTATCCAAATATACCCCTGGAAGACCTGTAGACACTCCTAGATTCTGTTTTCTTAGCCTGGTTTTAACAGAGTGAACTAATTAAGCATTAAGTGGGAAATAAACTAATTCACACAATTTGGTGTACCTCATAATCTGCTAGGATGTAAGAATGGTAGTGTGGAGAACACAAGAGTTATAGCAATGGTAAAATGCAACGACAGCATGCTATGCCATTTCTAATGTCACAGCTTCACGATGCTTGATGCAGGAAAATACAAAACATATCCATTTTTGTAATATCTTCATTAACAGTTTATTGCTCCATTTTGACTTTTATAATTTGGTTGAAAATTAAAGAATATTAACAATAGCAAAGCAGTTGTTTTTGAATAGTGTAAGTTTGATGCTTTTAATTATATAGAAAAAATTATTTAAAATATTTTGATTTCTAAACTTTCAAACATTTCAGGACATGCTCTCTTTTCACCAAGCAGGGCTTGCAGCAAATTCACCTACCCTTCAAAAAAATGGAGTCCATTTTTTTAACTGACAGTCACCACAAGAAGTTGAAAGGCATTTTCTTACAGAAACTCTTAAGTATTTCCTCCACTACCAAAGATATTCTGTAGACACCACTAAGTATTTAGTAATGGCCCTTGGCAGTTTGGGGAGGAAAAGATACCTTTGGACAAGCATTATGGACTGAAGATTTGGGGCTTTCATGTCTCCTTTCCATCCTAACAGTGTGTGGTAAAGAGTACCAAACTTTCCAGTATTGTGAGTGAAACTTCAGTCTCTGCAGGCGCTTTGTGAGGCCACTGAATCACTTTTCTTCTCATGTGCGGGGTTCCAAGAATACATAGTTACAAAAGGTCTGGTAGTGCTCCAGAGCTAAGAGAAGAAAGGGAGATTGAGTGGCTATCCAGTAACAGAATATACTGCAGAAAATAAATATTGACCAGCTTTAGTAATGGGAGTTGTGGATGGTCCCTGGGAAAATTATCACAGTAGAGGACAAAGGGCTGATGGAAGGTCACTTGCCGCCAAATGGAGAGAATGTGAATTTTAAAATAGCTGTCAAGGAAGCATATGCAGTCTGTAAAAAGGCCATGCAATGAGAAGAAAATTATTCATTGGTGAGCAGAGTGGGGTTCACCAATGGTTATGAGTGCAGCAGCAACACAGAAGCAGAAATTCTAAGCTAGATCCTGACAGAGTCCTGGGCAGGAATAGCAGCCAGCCAGCCAGAAACCAAGTGAGCAGATAGCAAGGGTAGGAAATAGAGGGCTCTGTAGGGAAGGTGAGGGAAAAGGCTTCGTTTAAAAAAAATGACCTGGAGATGGTGGCAACTTGAGTCTTTCTGGTAACAGACTTCTACTAGAAAGGTCATTGTGAAAGCTTATTTTTACTATATTGATTTTATAACCTGTCTTGAAAAGCAACATTTCCCCTACTAAAATACGCAAAGATGGCAAATTCACAAAAACAGATCCTAAAGAGCTTCATCACCAACACAGAATTTTGAGCATTAGAACCCATGTATTTTATTACAGGGAAACATAAGAATTCATCATACTTATCGTCCTCAGTAATACCTCCTAAAAGATCGGGTGACAGCAATGACATGCCACTATTACCTGGAAGGTACAAAGTGAGGGACCAGACAGATCTCAGCTCCTCCAATGACAGTACAGCATATCATACCATTCAGAGACAAAGCTAAGAAGAGAAAGAATTCCACAGCAGCCTTCTCATAACAGGAGAAAGAAATTAAATGACATTTGGTATTTGCCTGTTGCGCAGCTGATATCCCACAAGGCAACCAAGAATAAGCCAGCCATACTCAGGTTGAAGTTCATGTAAATGTCTGAAATTAGGTCATTATTCTTTCCGAAAAGCAGAAGTGTCTGTATGTTCTCTTTTTTGTACCTTGACATTCCACAAGTGTATTTACATAGATACAGTTCACTGATGGGTGCTCAGATACACAGTTGGGTTGTACAGGAGAACAAACTTTGTTTAACATTTGAAATCCTCAGTGTAAGTCTCTAGCTCTACCTTATTGTCTGATTGTGAATTAACAGTCATGTCTTCCTGACTGATGTCTTTGGTGATAATATAAAGGCCTGTTGATTAAGTGAGATAATGTGTAACAAACAGATGATGCCTGGCCTGAAAGGGGGATTTGTGTGTCACTACATTCCTTCCCTTATCCTCCTGGAGTCTTTCGGAAAGTAAATGTGTGTCCATTCGTTACATTATCAGATAAGTTCCTGAATCTAATAAATGGAACTTTTATTTTTTGCCCTGGGAATGGTACCACTTAATCCATGCCAGTGTGAGTCTGGGTGATGAAGGAAATCCACTGCCATAGTTCCATGAATCCTCAACAAATGAAAACATTGGCCAATTACTTGTCTCTTCCCTCAGAACCAAATATAAGCAGAAGCTAGCATTCTCATAATATCTACACACTGTCAACTTTTAGGAGCAGTCACCTAGTTATGAATTTTTGGACCCTTTAAATGCCTAATCAGTATCTAGGTCTCTGAAGTATTATTTGCCACAATGCTAGGAATCATGGTGTATAAACATATAAGGAACATCCAGAATAACATGACTCATAACCCTGTCTACATACACACACACACACACACACACACACACACACACACACACACACACACACACACACACGCACACACACACACACATGCACACACACACACACACACACACACACACACACACACACACACACACACATACACACACCGCTCTGTACTCTCAGTGGTAGGTGAACTTCAATGTTCTAGAGTAATGGTTCTCAATCTGTGGGTTTCGACCCCTTTAAGGTCAAAGGATCCTTTCACAGGGGTCACCTAAGACCATCTGTATATTGTATTTTTATGCTTAAATTCATATTGCAGATATGAAGTAGCAACAATATAGTTTTATTTGTGGGAGGTCACCAAAACATGTGGAACTGTATTACAAGTTGGTAGCACTAGGAAAGTTGAGAACCACTGTTCTAGGGAGATTCTAGCTTGAGAATCACCATGATCCTTAGGATATCTTGTGAAAATTTCAGATCTCCCTCATTCTGAACAGTTACTAGAGAAGGAAAAACCTCAAAATTCTCTGTTTTAGTTGATTGTGTAGAGGCACAGAGCATGTTCATATATCAGAAGTATTAAGCAAGTATTTAAAAAGTAACAAGAGCCAAATAACACCTGGAGAGTCTGAGAACCTGCTAGGTACTAGATAGATCCTTGAGGCTTGGTGCCTCAATGGAGTAGTCCCAGGATCATTATCTCCCACTGTGGAGAAGACAGCATGCATCTAGCACAAGGCGGGATACCTGTAATATGTTTCCTTGTCGAACTTTCTTTGGATCACTAGCTCCTAAATAAAAACACAGAAACTTACTATTAATTATGAAATTTTGGCCATTAGCTTAGGCTTATTCCCAACTAGATCTTCTAACTTAAATTAACCTGTTTTTATTAATCTAGATTCTTCTCTGTGGCTCCATTACTTATATTCCGTACTGTATGTCCAACCTCCTCAGTGTCTCCCTGGCATGCTGCTGGCATAATCCACATGCTTAGGAACCTCTTCCTCTTTACCTCTCTCTCAAAAATTCTATCTCCTCTCCTGCCTACCTATTGGCCATTCATCTTTTCATTATACCAACCACAATAATACATCTTCCCACAGAGTACCAATATCCCCTAACAGATACCTTAGTAGTCCTAAATTGGTGCCAGGAGCCTAGAAGATTCCTAGGGACCCCCTGGTTCCTCTCACAGTAAAATCTTGGAAACTCTGGTTCTGCTATGAGGGAAGCAATCAGCAGGAACTGTAGTGGGATTATGTTCCAGTATGTTGTCCCTCCTGCTGGTTTAATAAAAAGCCGATTGGCCAGAAGGCAGACAGGAAGTGTGGGCGGGGCTACCAGACTAAGAAATCTCTGGAATCAGGAAGAGTAGAGCAAAGACGCCAGAGAGACACCAGTGGAGACACCAGCAGACACAAAGGATAGAAGACAACCATGCTCCTCTGAGAAAAGGTACCAAGCCACCTGGCTAAACAGATTAAGGGAAACAGATTGAGTTAAAATGAAAGGGCTAGCCAGCAATATGTCTGAGCCATAGGTCAGTCAGCATGAAATTAATATAAGCTTCTGTGTGTTTCTTTGGGCCTTTGAGACTGCTGGTCCAGACCTTGGGGGTAGGCTGGGCCAAAAAATTATTACAAGGGACCACAAGGAAAGTCAACTGGGCAGCAAGAGGGAGAGCTGGACCAGAAAAGAAGGGGTAGACTTTCTGAAATGTTGCTTTTTAATCTGGGCTCTAAGAGATAGTGCCACATACAATCATGGGTAGTCCCTCCCACATCAATGAAAGTAATCAGGACAATTCTTGTAATGAGGCTCTCTGCTCATGTGATTCTAATTTGTGGCAAGTTTACTTTCTAACCAACCATAAAATCCTCTAACCAAGCCTCTTTGTTATGCTAGAAAAGAAAAATGTCTATGGTTGATGCCCTCCCCCCCCCACCCCACCGTGCTCCATATTCACAACTGATAGAGCAGTGGAAAAGGCCACATTAGCACTTTACAGAAGTACACGAACCTGTATGGAAATCAAAGGGTCAGAGAAATGACAGTAAAAATCAGCCAGTGATTTGGTTGACACAGTGACCTGCACAGTGGAAACTGGACCTCTAATTTTCATACACTCTCTCTTGGAAGCAGTAGATCTGGACAATCAGAGATGATGAGTGAAGGATGAAGCTGGAGTGTTACCTTCTTTTTGGTTTTGGTTGCTTGAACAAATACATCCTCTAAGACTGTACATTGGGTGCTCCACTGGGGCAGTGGCTGTGTCTGTTATATTTACTAATATTTAGCTAATATCTCACCCTTAAACCCTTAAGATGATAACAATAGTGATAACCTGCTCAGTAAATGTTTGTTGAATGAATAACGTATGTTGCTTAGCAGAAGAATGGCAACATGGGCTCAAGAAACTTATTCAGTTACTTTTGAGCTCTTAAGTAAACTTAGGAAGTATACCATGCCTCATATTTGCAAAAGATATTGGATAAAATATATTCAAAATTCACCTTTAACAACTAGAAATGTTGGTAAAAATCAATAGAAAGAAATTTATTTTACCAATAAAATTCTGTATTCAAAAAAATAAGAGAAGGAAGGGGGAGACTATCATGAGGCTGCCATGATCTTTAGAAACTTCACATGCACAGTAAGATTTCTTTAATGCAGCACCATCTATCATTCACATAAGAGAACAGAACACAGGATCCTCTGTTACTGTCTGTGCCAGTAGGCACACAATGAGGTAGATGCTAGAGGCAGGAATGCCAAACCAAATAGGCATCTGATCTTAATTCCCCAAAGAACATAGCAGGAATGCTAACAGGCTTGTTGGATAAGGGTAAGATGTGTAATAGTCATGACTTTTCCATTTAAAAAACAACACTATGTGTACTTTTAAAATCTTTATCTTTAAGGAAATACATGATACCTACTTTATACCACAATCCTCTCTACCTCACATTCTACTAGGCTCTCAAATCCTACAGCCTGAAGCAGCAATCTAAGGCCTCTTTGAACCACAAGAATCACCTATCAGAATCATGTATACACATTGCACATTAATGAATGATTGATGCAAATTGAAGTCATAAAATGCTTAACATATACAGCATTATGTAAATATTGAGGAAGGTTCTGACAATGAACCCAAAGACAAACACAAAGGCTCATGTTTCTAATGAGTTTCCTTACCTTGCTTTGAAGCCATTAGGACTGAGCACAGATGTAAAAGAAATTCATCTTTTTGTCAATTAAACTTCAGAATTGACATCGCCCAGAGAACCAAGTAGCATCCTTACAGTGTTCCATACAGTTGGATTTATCATGTACTATAACAGGGGCATAAACTAACTTTAGAATCTGCCTGCTCTCACAACTTCTTGCCTGTAACTAAGCAGAGATGAATATGTATGAGAGAGTATCATCAACAGTCATTGCAAGATTTTTACTTGAGGTACTGGAAATCAAACCCAAGGCAACTTGCCTGCTTGGCAAATTTTCTACCACTGAGCTACATGCCCAGCAAGTGGTCTTAATACCCTTTACTGAGGGTTTATCCATCCTGTTTTATCTGCTTGGATTCAAAATGTATAAAGTACTGTCATGAAAATGTCTCTGAAACTTTCAGCCACACATATGAAAACCCTGTAGTCATTTCCTAATATTGGCTCGGGCTCCATTCCCTGGCTCCTCATCAGTAAACAATCTAGAGAAGTTACCTGCATGTGACTGTGTATACCTTCCATCAACTCTAATTTATCCATAGGTTATCATACCTAATATAATGTGAATAGCTGATATCCTTTATTTTATGAAAAATAATGACAAAAATATTGTGATAAGTATAAGCACAAGATTTACAAGTATACTCGTCCCATAGTTATTGCCCCAGGATGCAGGACTTGGCTGACACTGAAAGATGAACATAAATAATGTTGACACATCAGAATACAAATACTTCTGAACAAGATTCACAGTAAGTTTGTCTTCATTTCTATTTTGCTGTAACCATAATAGGATGTGATAAGTCTTGTAGATACATAATAAATTAAATGCATAGTGTTAAACGTAACGTCCATTCTAAGAGCAGATGCTTCATCTGCAAATAACAAAATAAAACACATTAAAGTCTACCTGTTCTACTTTGTAGATAGCAATGTCAGTGAATAAATTTGTTTCTCAGTGTATTAGTCCAAATGCAGCATATGGTGACTTGCCCTAAAGGACCCCCAAAAGTCTATGGTCAGAATGCAATTAAAGAGATTTTAATCTAATTAGGAGCAAAATAAATACCTGGAAAAGGGAGTGATAAAGCTAAACTTCTAATTTTACAGTCGTTATACATGTCTGTTGATCAGGACTATCAAATAAGAGTATTTTTTCCCTTTTTAGAAAATCTGGCTGCAACTACTTTCAAAGCTCTCTCCTTGATTCTAGGCTTAGCAAACAATGGACCACTAAAGTCCCAGTTCCAATGAATTGCACCATGATGGTAATTGCTCAAGTGCTCCTCCCTTAGAAATAGCTAAAGAGGACTCATGTTAATAACATACAGGGGAAATGACTTAATGAAGATGAGATTGGGACAAAGAAATAACTCCTTCTGGAAGGATTTTCCCTAATAGCGTTGAAACTCTGGAGACTACTGTCAGAATTGCTTCCACCACACTAAGAGTTTAGTAAGATTGCACAATGTAAAACAAGTCACCTATTAAACACACACACACACACACACACACACACACACACACACACACACACACACACACACACACAAGCAACTTCTAAGGGAGGAGGATGAGTAAGTGAAGAATGCTTAGAAAGCTTGGAATTTTTTTATTGAAAAAAGTTTATATGCTATATTCTGATCATTCTTTCCCATTCCCCAGTGCCTCTAGATCCTCCCCACCTTCCCACACACCCAACTCCGCGTGTTTCCTTTCTCTTTCTCTAGAAAATAAGCAGCCAGACAAAGAAAATCAGAATAAAACAAGAAGAAGAAAAAAGAAAAAAAAATACAAGAAACACAGACATGAACACACACCTAAAACAAAACAGATAAAAACACAAAATCAGAATAATACATACTCAAAAAACCAATAAGACAAAAAATGCCCAAACAAAGCAACATGAGGCAGAAAATCGACAGAAATAGCATTAGATTTATTTTGTGTTGTCCATTTACCCCTGGATGTGGGGCTTGCCCTGAAGTGTGGTTATTATAATCAGTAAGATTTCACTGGAGGAAACTTTTCCCCCATTGTGAGTTGATGTCAATTGCATACAGTTTCTTTGTTAGGAGTGGGAGCACGTCTGTGTCAACTTCTGCTTCTTGGGGTTGGAATCCCATCAGGTTTTTACCTATGTCAGCCTTATGCATGCTGCCACATTCTCCTGAGTTCATGTCTGTTGTGTCTGGAAGACAATGCTTCCTTAGTGCTACCCATTCCCTCCTATTCTGTCTTTCTAGCTCCTCTTTCATGTAGCTCCCTGAACCCTGAAGGGAGCAGCTGGATGGAGACATCCCATTAAGGACTAAGTGTTCTAAAGTCTCTCACTCACTAAACATTGTCCTGCTGGGAGTCTCTGTGTCGGTTTCCATCCACTTCAATCTGTTATAAAGTCCTTGAAACTTGCTCTCAATTTTCTTTTTAAAACCCTTTGGAACAGGCAAAGAGCGAAGATACTTACTAAGCCCTTGAGATGAGCCAGAATTACAGATGGGGTTTAGATTTTGATATCAATTAATTATTTTAGAGAAAGGCTTTTTTATCACTGTGGAGAATAGGTAAATTGACATTCCAAGGAATGTCGGAAAAGTGTGGATAATGGAGGTATGGTAAAGCCAACTTTGGTCATGTGTTCATGATCTTCTTTCTGGTGTCTGTTAGTATATTCATTTACCCCCATTTTGGAGCATCTCTTTGGACAGGAGATTCCTGTCTCCATACTTACATGATCATCTGCCTTCCAAGCTTCATGAGTATATGCCTAGAGGCAGGGGGAATGGAAAGCTACAGTGAAGGCAACAGAGGGGGTGAAAAATCATTCATCACCTGTATACACCAATAATAGATTTGGATAGTTACCAGTGGCAGGAAGAGACAGCTCACAAAGGATTGTGCACTGAGAAGTTGGCACATTAAGCCTTTAGCTTCTGAGATAGGTCGGTTTCAAAACCACAGCCGACAGCTCAGGGCCCAACTGATTCTGCCAATGACTAACATGCAGAGTGAAGTCAGAGACTGAAGCCAGCCTGCTTATCTTGACATCTGGCTTTGTGTTTTCTGACTATATAGTTGTCAGGAGCATTAATTATCTTAAACTTACATGAAGCTTTAAATATTATCTGTTAGGAAAGAAACACACACCATACATTGTTGTCCACATTTAAATTAGAAAATGACACTGAATACAAAGCCTGACTATGAGATCATTCAACAGAAGTATATAGTCACCATGTCACACTGACAGGTCCCCTCAAAATACTCAATAATTCTAAAATACTCCCCAATGTATATGCACTGGCATTTTGAGTAACAATATATATTTTTAAATAAAAATTAAGATAATGCAGATAATCCAATATTATCAATAGGTGATGAACAGGCAAAATAATTGAAGAGAAAATGAGCCCCTAAGAGAGTAAGAAGTGTTCACTAATTTCTCATCAGTTTGCATGAGCACTGGGGAAAGGACATTGGTGACCATGTGCATTTCTGGGCTCTGCTGGGGCTGAAAGAACAAGCCACCCACTGCCAAGGTGAATTTTAGAAAGAGGACTGGCAATAGTTAACACTACAACCTTGTGCATTCTAGCCTCTAAATACACTATTTATAAGACCCACTACCCCTGTCACTGGTGAGTGATCGTGCCACATTGTTCCCATATGTGAAAATTAATGGGACAGATGCTGGCTGCAAGGTTCACTGAAATGCAATATGAAAGGTTCTGATTTTATTTTTTATAGCAGGGAGAACAGAGGGATTCTGCTAGGTACCAACTCAAATTCTAAATCCTTATTAGGGGAAAACCCCATAGCTTTCTCTATCCTTATGTTCACATTCATGATTTATAGTAGAGTATGTTAAGGGGTGGAGAGTTTTCTATCTCTAAGCCATTTCTCACTCTCTAGGATAGCTCTGCAGTCAGGTGTCTGGTAAGAATGTTATCAGAGGAACCTGCTGATAACATTGGTGCAGTCAGGGCATCATCTACTGAGATGGATGCTATGGATAAATATATGTTTCCTGGCTCAAGGAAAAACTTATGTCTGTTGAAGTAGACAAGATAACAGTAATATGCTTTGTTTCTATACTATATTATAATGTATACATACTTTAAGTATACTTTTCTTTACAGAAATATTTATTAGAATAAAATTATCAGAAGGAAATATTGGAGCAAGATGGCCAGGCAATGATTTTAGGAAGAAGTTATTCACTTATATTCCTGAAGTAGTCAGCACTTAACTGTCATTCAACTAAAATTTAACAACCAAGATAATTATACATGAGGGGAAAACGTGCCTGTATTGGGTATAGTTAGTTGTAGTACACTAAGCCAGTTTATTGCATTTTTAGTTTCATGAGTAAGTAGAGAATGGGCACCCATAATAGTAACAGTAATCATGTGTTCCCAAATTAAAATACAGCTGTCAAAAGACAATGTACAACAAATGGCCACAATATGAATACAAACAAATATCCTCTGTAAGCTGATCCTATGTAGGATGTTTCTGTAATAAAAATCTATCAAGAAGTCAGATTATAATCATATAAACCCAAACTGTTAAGAACAAGTATCCAACATTCAGAAGACCTTGGAAACCTTTTTCTACCATTAGTCACAGTCACGTAGCAGGATATGCACCATTCCGAAGTTATCTCTACTAGCCTGGGACCATGCATCTCTAATATAAAATAAGGTTTGTCATGGTTAGGCCTTTAGGTTGTGACATTATCATTGAAATCAAGAGTGAAGTGAGGAGAGGTGAGGTATTCCAAGACTCCACACTGTCTCTTTGTCTCCCATCAGGGTTCCTGGAGAGAATCTTGTTAAAGGACTCAGATAATGATAGTATTTGTAAACATCACTGATAGAGCAAGTCTTTGAAACCCTTGGGACCGATACTATCTGGGAACAATACGTAGAGTAGTTGCATTTCCTATTTCAAGTGGTGCAGTAGTAGACATGGTCATGTACAGAGTTCTGCAGTAGAAAGGTGTAGAGTCATTCAGGTATATATGGGGGCATTTTAGAGATTAGGTTATAGACCTGATGTCTCTTTGTTGAAAACATAAACCTGTATAAAGAACCTTAGAAAACCCCACCAAAATTGCTTAAATCTGACACTGCTTGTAGCAAAGTATCAGGGTACAAAATGAGCACACAAAAATTAATAGCCGTTTATATTTTGATTAGACATAACTTAGGAAAGAATGACCTCAGTCTTCAAAAACATCTTTTAAAATGAGGAATAAATCCTTATATTTAAGCTTTAAAACACCACAGAAGATAACAGCAGAGGAAAAAGACTCTTTAAGCTCATGGATTAGTAAAATAAATATTAAATGGCCGTGTCACCAAAAGCAATCTATACACTTGATGAAATCGCCATTAAAAATTCAAATGGATTAAAAAAAAAACTTAAACAATTATAAAATTCACATGGAAGCACAAAAGATCACACAAAGCTAAAGCAACCTTAATTTGAAAGAAAAATGCCACAGGAATCATAATTCCTGATCTTAAATTATACTACAAAGCCATAGTAACAAAACTGCTATGGTGCTGGTACAATAACAGATATGTAGACCAATGTAATTGAATTCATGACCCAGAAATAATCTCATATAACTAAAATTACTTAACTTTCTGCAAAAGTGTCAAAACATACAATGGAAGAAATATACCGTCTTGAACAAATGGTGTTGGGAAGAATAAAATGTAGAAGAATAAAACTGAATCCATGTCTTATACACATACAAAAACATTCTTATTCAAATGTGTTGGAGAACTTAATATAAGATGAAGTAGGGAAACTATAAAACTAGGAGGGAAAGCACAGGTCAACATTTCAACTTAAGAGACAGACAACGACTCTCTGAAAAAGAATCTAATAACATGGAACACCATTTTCCAGTTTCTAATAATTGAAAAATGGGATTACATGGAATTAGAAAGCTTCTGCACTGCAAGACAATTAATAACCAGAGTGAAGACATAGTCTTCATAATTTTAGAGACTTTTTACGTAAAACATTCTATACATCTAAACAGGAGGCTCATATCTAGACCATTAAAAGAACTGCAACCCCTCCCAAAGAACAAGCACCTAACAAAAATATGCTATTGAGCTGAACAGTTCATTCTCAAAAGAATATAAAGTTACCAGATAAACACTTTTAAATGTCATCAACATCCTCTGCCATCAGAGAAATTCATATTAAAAGTGCTCTTAGATGCCATCCTACTCTAGTTAGAATGACAATAATTAACTGGGGTAAGAGAGATGGCTTAGTGTTCCAGAGAACTTGGATTCACTTTCCAACATCCACATGGCTACTCCCAACCATGTGTAAACCATGTTCCTAGGAAAACAAATCCCTCTTCTGACCTGTGACAGCAATGCACACACACACACACACACACACACACACACACACACACACACACACACAGACATTAATACACACACATACAAACACACAGACACACATATACACACACACAAACACACACATACACACCCAAACACACAGACACACACATAGCATACACCCAAACACACACACACATACACACCCAAACGCACACACATATACATGCCCAAACACACACACACATACATACATACATACACACCCAAACACACACAGACACACACACAGCACACACCCAAACACACACAGACACATACATACCCAAATACACATACACATACACACCCAAACACACACACACAAATGCATACACAGACACACATACATACACACACACAAATACACAGACATACGCAAACACAAACACAGATGCACACACACACACACAAACATACACACCTTGAACAGATACTTGAAAAGCAAACTACTCATCTGAATAAAGATATTTTTAAGAAATGAAATAAATGACAACAAACTCTGGCAAGCATGCAGGAAGTGGGAAGGAACCTCTGTATACTTCTGGAGGGACGGAACTCAGTACCAAATAAACACACACAAAACCTAGAACACAGCTCTTCGATGTTTGTTATCTCCTCTTATTTCCTACATTTATGCCATAAAATGCCTTGAAAGCTATTTTCCTTTTGTGCATCCTCATAGCCTGTAAGTTAAGTTTCCAATTCTCTAGACTGCTACACAAGAGCCTCCATGATAGATCATTGTCTACTTCTCTAGCCTGGGCCCTTGTTTTATATTTTCCAACAGAACAGAGCTTCCCCAAAGGTACCAAAATTTCCCCAGCATCTGGTCTAACTACCTACAATTGCCCATTCTTGACCTTTTGGACAAACATGTCACTCACTTTTCAAAACTTTCTAATAATTTTTCTCATGTCATTCAGACCTTAGCCAGAAACAGAACTAAGTTATTTCTGAGTTTTAACAATATTTAAGGCTATCAAGCTATATAGTATCTTTAAAACTTTATTGCAAGCCCAATAAAAAGCTCTTGGAGAGAACGAATTCTAATTTGCTTTCATATCTTAAAAATCTAACAAAATTATTCTGTGAAATGAACATCTATGTAGTAGATGAATAAATCTTGAGCCAAATCTAATTCAAGAATAAAGCATAGGCCAAATGTATATCACAACATACATGACTATATAGAAACTGGAAACATTCTTTTAACAGCCATTGTGCAGTGTATTTTCCCTTCTCTCTCTTACCTTATATCTAAATAGCACCAAGCAGTACAATATAAACTTTCTCAGTGTCCCACCAACTTTGAATAATAGAAGAATGCCATAGCAAATCCATAACCTCCATAATCCTGAGAACAAGGTACCTGAGGGTGTGTGTATGTGGCTATATTATGTATTTAGAGTTAATCTGAAAGCTGGCAAAGCTAGTCCTCCATGTATTCTCAGAATATGGTAATGTATTAATAAGTATATATGACTACATGGTGTAATTACTGAGTACAACTTCTGATTGACTTCAAGGTGGGCAAAGTATTCTAAGGTAGAAGTGAGAGCCCAGTTTAGGTCTCAGGTAGAGTGATCAGGCTTGGCTACATAAGAAGAATATTATTTACATGCTGATTTTTCTTTGCTAGGGAATGTTTATATTTAATTACAATTAAACTGTGATGGGGGCTGAATGACAGTAACCTTTTCTTTGCAGATGACTTATTTGAAGAGCTGCACCCACGCAATCTCCAGGGGTGCCCTGCTATTTTCCTGACTGAGGTTTAACTGTTTGGGTTTGTCACCATATTTGCAAAAAGATCATTAAAATTGTAGCAAATCATTTTGTTCATCACCTTGATACTAAATTTCTGACACACGTTTATTTCTTAAAATTGTGTATAACTCCATTTGTACTGCATGGCTCTTTCAACACTGCACACTATTTTCTAATTTACTCTCCTTGCAGGCATGCCCAGAACATTTGGCTTAGGAGGGCCTCTCCACAAACTACTTTGGTATTCTTGAATGTTCTTCACTCTGCCTTGGGAAGTTGATCCCATATGGTAGTTCCTGGAGCCCAGCTGTCTGGTCCCTTCTTCAGGCACCCTCTGGAGAAGGCCCCAATCTCATTCCTACAGCTTCCTAGGAAGTACCCAACCACCCATGTTTCACTAATGAGAGCACTGTGTATCATGAGTGAGAATGGCCAGCTGTAGACAGAGCCAGGCAGGAAGATGAATGCTTCATATCAAATATTTCTACATTTTAAACAGCCTCAATTTTATTTTGCCAGCCTCAAATACATTTCCTGTTTTTATGCTGTGACTGACTAGAATCTAAAATGTAATTTGGGTATAAACAGCTAAATAGGAAGTAGTAAGGTACTTTGTGACAGAAAGCTCCTTGCTCAAAATTAAGAGAAAGGAAAATAATTTCTGAAGAAAAGATTCTGTGACTCAAATTCCAGTAGATTTGGTCAGCTTACACAGCTTTTCTTCCTTTTTCCACCATAGTTAACTTTGAAATTGCACAACTGTATAATGCAGGGAAGAGAAACTCATTCCGTTGAGAAACAAAAGAAGCTCACGCACCCAGACAGGAAGAACAAAATTCATTGACTTGTGGTTTTATTTCCAGCTTATGTCATATGGCACTTCTTCCTCCTGAAGGACACATTTGATTCTAATCAAGGTAAAGGAGGGAAGCATCACTAAATCTATAGTATGGACCATTGGTTAAAAAGTAGGAATAGTGAACAAGGAATGGAAAGATAATAAATAAAACTTAAAGACAATACAGCTTGCAAAATGGTGAGAGTAAATAATTCATTTACCTTATGATATCAATAAATCTATACTGAGCACAAAGTCATCATAAATGTTGAAATAGTATTTGATTACACTGAAATGCATTCCTTACTAAAAACACATAGAAGTTTAACATTCTATTTCAAGGGAAAAGCTAGACTTTTCCCAATTTTAATAAAGAAAAACATCAAAAAGATAAAATCTTTTATAATAATTTTGTTATTTAATTTATTTTCATACAATATATTTTGATAATATTCTTTCCTCTCCTACTTCCTTCCCAGTTCCTCTACCCATGTTCTTTTTTTTCCTCTCAAAAATTGAAATAAAGTAATTAAGGTAAAAACAGGAAAAAATATCCTCAAGTATAGTTGATACACCCAGTGACATTCTATTAGGAAAACTAATTTTCCTTTTTCACTAGCTATCAATTGCCCCATTGGTGAGAGGTAAGATTTGGTGTCTACATTCTCTACTCAGTACTGGGATTTTTGTTTGTTTGAACCTGTACAAGTCTAGTGCATGCTGCTGTCACAATCTCTGTGAGCTTATATGCCTATCAGTCCTGTAATGTCTGGAAGACTCTGTTTCCTTGGAATCATCTATCACCTCTGACTCTTAAAATATTTCCTTCTGCCCTCCTGTTTCCCCAAATCTATAAGCCTTGAGGAAAGTGGTTTGATAATAACATACCATCTGGGAAAGATATTTTAACTAGTTCTGAAGAACAGATTTTATTCATATAAACAAAGATTTTATTTCAAAGGCATGCAAAGAATAATGTGAAAATAAACTAAAAAACATTACATAAGATTTATTAGAGAAAGTCATAAAACACTGGCATAAGACACAAATGCTTGTCATATTGAAAGGCATCCTATTACCGATCTAAAGACTTAATCCTGTCTAGGTATACAACTCAGTCTTGAAATGAAATAAGCTTCCATGAAAATGTCAACAAAAGTAGTTGTGGTAATAGATAAACTTGACTTACATCTTATAAAGAGAATTAAGGAAGTAAGAATGGTGAAGTTAAAAAGTAAATCTAACAATGATAGAATTGTCCCAAAATATATCAAAGTATACTATAATATAAAATTATTGAAACAAGTGGTTCTAGCAATAACAGTCTCCAGGGGAGACTCTATCAAGTTAGGTATAGATAAAATGAAAAAATAAAGACAAAATTTCAAAATAAGTATAGAAAAGTCATTATTTAATAAATGATATGGAGTTATACTTAATATCATTAGCACAACTTCCAACTCATCTAAAATAATTTATTTTATGCTATAAATATCTTAAAGATATGTTTAAACTTACTACTAAGAGCTAGAATCTATGAAAGAAAAATTGGCACAACTGTACTCTTCCATGGCATGTAACACTAAATGGAACAGGAAAAGACAGACTATACAGAGAAAATGTCTGCATTCTCTCTGGAATACTTTGTCTTTTGCCTTATATATAGAAGATCCTTCATACAATGTAACTGGCTATTATAAATAAAGCTATTATGGAAATAGTTGAACAAGTAAGTGTCCTTGTTGTAAGATGGAACATCTTGTGGGTATATGTCCAGGAGTCATATACTTGGGTCTTGAGGTAGATCAATTTCCAACTTTCTGAGAAACCACTATATTAGTTTCCAAAGTTACTGAACTAGTTTGTACTCCTACCAACAATGGAGGAGTGCTCCCCTTACTCCACATCCCCTCCAGCATGAGCTGTCACTGTGGTTTTTATCTTAGGCATTCTGACAGGTGTAAGATGGAATCTCAGAGTCATTTTTATTTTCATTTCCCTGATCTATACAGATGAGATCTATTATTATCTGTCACACATCTACTATAAACTAGACATCTATATGGCAATGAATGTTGAACATTTCTTTAAGTGCTTCTTAGCCATTTGAGATTCTTCTGTTGAGAATTATGTTTAGATCTGTTCCCCTTTTGGCTTGTCAATGACTAGTTTAATTATTTCTTTATATATTTTGAATATTAGTCTTCTTTCTAATGTGGGGTTGGTAAAAATCTTGTCCCATAATGTAGGCTGATATTTTGTCCTGTTGACAGTGTTATTTGTCTTACAGAAGCTTTTCAGTTTCCTGAGGTTCCATTCATTAAGTGTTGATCTTAGTGTCTCCACTATTGGTGTTCTGATCAGAAAGTTGTCTTCTGTGCCAATGTGTTTATTCCCCATTTTTCTTCTGTCAGGTTCAATGTCCCTGGTTTTAAGTCAAGGTCTTTGATCCACTCGGAATTGAGTTTTCCTCAGGATTATAAATATAAATCTATCTGCATTATTCTACATGCTGACATCTAGTTAGACCAGTACCATTTTTTGAAGATGTTTTTCTTTTTCAATATTTATATTTCTGGTTTATTAATAGAAAATTAGGTATCCATAGTTATGTGGATTTATGTGGTTCTTCGATTTGTTTTCATTTATCAACCTGTCTGTTTTATATCAATACCAAGCTGTTTTTTATTACTGTGGCTCTATAGTAGAGTTTGAAATCAGAGATGGTGACACTTTCAGAAGGTTTTTATTGCACAGGATTTTTTTTTAGCCATCTGAGTATTTTTGTTTTTCCATATAAAGCTGAGTATTTTTCCATCAAGGTCTATAAAGAATTGTGTTGATATCTTGATGGGAATTGCATTAAATATGTATATTATTTTTGGTTGTATGGGCATTTTTACTATGTTAATTCTTCTGATCCACGAACATATCAAGATGGTCATCCTAGTGAAGATTCCTGATAATGTGGGATACAGAAGCTGAACCAGTCATCTTTTGTAACCAGAAAATGCTTCCAGTGGAGGGATTGGGACACCAACCCAGCCACAAAACCTTCTAGCTACAATTTATCCTACCTGCAAGATATGCTGGGCTAAAAAAAAATGGCACAGAACTTGTAGGAGTAGCTAACTGTAGGCTGGTCTGACTTGAGACCCATGCCGTGAGAGGGATCCCATGCTTGACCCTGCCTGGAGGGCCAGGAACCAGAGAATAAATATCCCATAGACCTAGGATAGAACCAAGCTTTACCAGAAAAGGGTCAAAATGATTTCTAATAATGCTCTGCTACACTCATAGACAAGATACCTAAGATAGAATCAAACTTGACCAGAGAAAATGTCAATAAAATGATTCTTAATGATATTCTTCTACACTCATAGACCATCAGAGAGGCTTCATCCAGAAACTGGTAAGAGCAGATGCAGAGACGCACAGCCAAACCTTAGGCAGAGCTCAAGGAATCCTAGGGAAAGAGGAGGAAGGATTATAGGAGCCAGAGCTATCAAGTACTCCACAATGATATAGCCCACAGAATCATCTAAGCAGATATCATAGGTGCTCACAGAAACTGAACCAACAATCTTGGAGCCATGGTGGATCTGACTTTGGTCCTCTCTTCATATATGTTATGGCTGTGTAGCTTGGTGTTCTTTTGAGAGTATTAGTGGGGACAGGGGCTCTCTGACTTTTTTGCCCGCTTTGGAGACCCTTTTTTCCCTAGTGAGTTGTCTCATCCACTCTGAGTATGAAGGGAAGTACTTAATATAACTTGATGTGCTATGTTTGGTTGCTATCCCTGGGAGGCCTGTTCTTTTCCCAAAGGAGGATGAGTGGATCTGGGGGAGAGGGGAATTTGGAAGGGAGACTGGGAGGAGAAGGGATAACACTGATTTGGATGTAATAGATGAGAAAAGAGTAAATTTTAAAAAAGAGATTTAACCAAAAGAAATTTGACAAAGCGTATAAATGTGTGGCATGTAAAACAAAACACAAATGATGTTACATGTATCAAAGATCCTGAATTCATTAGTAGTTTGAAACAGAAAAAAATGAAGTTACAATGAAGCTTTTGTTCACCTATAAGAATGACAAGGCTCTATCAATCTGATCATACACTGGGTGAGTACAATATAGATTCCAGATTTCTGGCTATATAAAATAATGCAGCCTCTGAGAAAAACAACTTACAATATTATCAAAGTGAAAAATTCACATACATCATTCAATTAGAGTTCTTTCATTTCTAGAACTTGTTCTGCAATGCGTCTATGCACACAGAAATTATAAATGAAAAAGTCTTTCCATACCTGCACTGCTTGTTTGTATGTTTGGGGAGACATTTTTGTTTCTTTATCAATACAAAGTCTTCCCTGAGCTACCCTCAAACTCATGAGCTGTCTGCCTCAGGTACCTAAAGGCTTGGGTTCCATATGTGCACCACCATACCCAGCTCAGCATTGCCTTTAAGATGAAACATTGGAAAGCACTTAAATATCCCTTGCTGGAAGATATAGTACTAAAGTGATGTTGATACGTAAGGATTTCAACAGATATTCTTTAACAAAATCATTGTGTGAAGAATCATGAATATTTACTATTATTTGCTTAAGGATAGCAGAGTACATTGTATACATGTCTTTGAGCTATATACCTGGTCTACATATCTGCAAGCTAAGCACTGAAACTATTGTTATTTTCTTGGAGAGGATAATCAATGACAAGGTAACAAAGACAGGGCAAGGATTTCGTTCAACCTTCCTAATGCTGTGAGCCTTTAATATAGCTCATCATATTGTGGTAACCCCCAGCCATAACATTATTTTGGCTGCTGTTTCAAAAACTGGATTGTTATGAATCACAACATTAATATCTGATATGCAAATTATCTTAGGTGATTCTTGTGAAAGTCATTTGACTCCCTGAAGGGGTCATGCCCCACAGGTTGAGAGCTGCTGCCCTATAAGAATATAAGTGCCTTTCTTGCCTTTGATGAACTTAAGGACACATTCCATGCTGAAACTCTAGACTTGTACTGTTGAACAATGCAGCTGAAATTGTTGTGGGTATTTAAACTTGAATCTCAGTTTAACTTTGTGAAAAACAGAAGCTTAAGGTTTCTTATCTCGTCTTCACCAGCTATAGTCCACAGTGGCCACATAGGGTGGTAGATACACTCCAGATAAGAGGGATCTAGAATATTTGATCAAAGGAAAAAACATTTCACAGTGAAGTTCTAGAGTCTAGACACATATTATAGCACTATTTGATACAAGAGTGTTACTAACAGAAGGGAAGGCCATCTGACCTCTTCTTTGTACATGTTTATATGTACAAAGTGTTTAAAATGCTATCAAGGACAAAGATAATGGAGGAAATGCTATTGAAAAGTAATATGAAGCCTAAGGGGTTTTTGAAGTGGTGGTCACAAGCTAGGCCTGGTGATTTTGATGAATTTGAATCCACTTATGCACTCACCTGGGCCTAATAATCCAGGCTGTGAAATCACATCATTATCCATCATTATTATCTCTGAAATAGCAAACATCTTCTAGAGTAGCCATTTCCTGTTCCCTTTTAGCTCTCTAGAGGTAATGAGGCTGAACACTAGAATTAGTCTAGGACACAGGTACACAGACTATCTACCCTCAGACTAGCTAACACACAACCTCATCTTCAAAGGCTGTTTTTTTCTAAATGACTCAGTTCTACAGGCTGGGTACTATTTTTATATAAGCAATGAGCATTAGCAGAGGTCCCTAGAGCTAGGCAAATAGTCTGATTTCAGATTCTGTTATTAGCTGTGTTACTTCTCAAGTTATGGAACCTCCATAATATTTCATAAAACATGTTCATAATTCCTATTTCACAGCTTTGTGGGAAATATAAGCATAAGCAAAAAACTTCTGAGCAGCAGTTTCCAGAAAGCACTGATCAAATGTTGCCAAAGCCCCACTTCCATTATATATGTTTTAAGAAGTTCATCTAGGGGCTAAGAGATGGTTCAGAGGTTATGAGGATTGGTTTCTCTTCCAAAAGACTCAGGTTTGATTTATAGCACCTATGTGTTTGCTTAAAATTATTTATAACTCTGGTTCCAGGGGATCCAATAACCTCTCCTGGTCTCCATGAGTATCATATATGTACACGATGCACAGACGGTTAAGTAAGCAAAAGACCATACATGTAAAATGTTAAAAAAAGGTCCACCTGACCTTCGTGGATTCAATATTTAGTTAACAACAATGCTCCATTATTAATAGATACAAAATTTAGATGTTTTACAACAATAAGTTTGTGCTGCCCTAAGCAAAGGAGAAAGCAAGTGGTAAAAGTTTAGGTTTGCAGATACATAAGCATGGTGCTCAGCACAGCCCAGGAATGAATCTGGCACAAGCAATCACAATGGAGAGGCAGACGGCAGACATACAGCCACAGAGCACCAAAACTACTACAGACCTGAGTGCTTTCTGCTGATGGTTTACATGTGTAGCGTTTTCAACATATTACTTGCTTGCTCTGTAAGTCAGAAGGATGATTGTGTCTAACACCACTCAACACCACACACACACACACACACATTTTTCATTAAAACAAAAACAAAGGTGTATATGTTCACACATGCATATGAGTGTGTGTGTGTGAGAGAGAGAGAGAGAGAGAGAGAGAGAGAGAGAGAGAGAGAGAGAGAGAGAGAGAGAGAGAGAGAGAGAGAGAGTTAGGGAGATGAAAGGAAATGGAAGGGGAAAGGGGAGAGAGGAAAGAGAAGGGAAAGGGGAGAGGGATCGGGAGATTGATTTTTTCCTCCATTCTTTACATCACTGAATAGTTTGACCAAGTCAGATGTAGCCCATGGACCTGCTATTTAGATAACTGGTATCCTTCAGCTAATTCTGGTGACACACAAGATTGCCAAGTGCACATGAGTAACATTATAGATGGAATGAGTTTAAAAGTCATACTTGTTTGTGGCACCTCACTTCATGGCACTTACTAAAAACAGGCAACAGCTTTGAAATAGGATCAGATTCAAGAACCCACCTGCAAGCCAGTCGTGAAAGGCTTACTTTGACCCGAGCCAAATTGAATCATGCTGCTTGAAAAACTTCTCCCCTTAAGACTTGCCAAAATGCTCAGCATTCACACTGTTTGGAAACTCTTTGCCTTGAAGCATACAGAAACTTCTATTCCAGTAAATCCAATCCTCTTAGACATACTATGGAATAAGTATGTAGGCATTTTAACTTGTGCATAGTCATTTATAAAATAATCATGTTTATTAAAATATGAATGCATATATTTAATATACTTGATCATATCCATACTATCGCCCACTCTTGTTTTTCCTCCCCATTACTACTAGTCCCCATCGTCTTCCCAAATAGTCACCCTTCTATCATATCTCTTTTAAAAAAAATGAATTCTATATATGAGACAAAGCATGATAGTATTTTTCTTTTTGAATCAAGCTGTCTTATTTCATTTAACATATTGTTTCATTCAACTTCTCTAAAATGTCATAATTTCTTTTTCATGGCTAATAAAATCTCCATTGCATGTAATACCATATGCATGCACATGCCTGCAAGCAGAGGCACCTATATTACTTTATCTGTTAACTTAATTCACAATAGTCACAGAACTGATTTGTATGTTGGCTATAGTAAATACTAAGCATTATATATTTACGTAAGATCGTGGCTGCTAATCACAAAAGACTCAACTAACCAAAGTAGCAAATGAACTCACGTTGTACAAAATAACTTCCTAAGTTTGCACGCAAATGAGTGGATTTGGAGAATATCCTCCTGAGTGATGTATCACAAGCCCAGAAAGAGAGGCATGGAATGTACTCACTCATAAATAGATTTTAGACAAAAAGCAAAGAATACTCAAGCTGCAAACCACAACGCCTGAACAGCTTGGGATCAGAAGGAACCTAAGATTCCCCTAGGAAGAGAAAAATAGAGAAGATCACCTTAGCAAATAGGGGTCCTAAAGAGCTTCAACCAAGAAGAGTTGGGAACAAATCATGAAAGAAGGAGATGGTTGAGTGAGAGGAGCAACAAAGAGGGAAAAAAAAGGAGATGGATATCTCGATAGAGGAAGCCAATGTGGGGTTGTAAAGAGACCGGATGCCAGGGAAACCTCCAAGAACTCACAGAATGTCCCTGGCTAGGTCTCCAACCAATAGTGGAGGCATTTCCTCTATAATAAAATGAATAACCACCCTAAGTGACATCGCAGAACCTACATCCAACAAAGAATAGAGGTGGAGGCAGAGATTCATGGCTAAGCACTGGGCTGAGCTTTTGGTCCAGCTGAGAACAGGGGAGGAGAGTCTGTATGAGCAAGGGAATGGGAATTTGAGGAAAAGTCCCACAGTGATGGCTGGGTGGAGCTCTGGGGAGCTCACTGAATCAAAAAAGCCACTGGACACCCATTGGTAAAAGGAGGGCCTACAACTAGCATGGGAATTATATGGAGCCTGGAGGGGTGGGATCAGACTGTGATCTTGAGCATGGGCTAGCACCTTGGAGCCCATTCCCTTCAGAGGAACACCTAACCCAGTCTTGACTTTGGGATGAGGAAATCGGACTTGCCTGGAGTGGATGTGCCACGCTGAGCTGACCCACCTTGGGACTTCTTAGCCTTTTGGGGAAGGGGATGGGAGAATGGGGAAAGAGAGGCTGAAGTCTGACTGGGAGGGATTGGGAGGAGGGAAGGGAGAGGGAGCGGGGGATACATGGATAAAAAAGACAATTTTTTATTAAAAAATTAATAAAATGAATAAAAATTACTTAAAGACACTTATGAACTCAAAAGACTGTATTCTGTGAATGCATGGTAACTTTACCTAACAATAATTCTTTTTTCAGTTTTCATTTTAATAAGAATTTACTGAATAAATTCTCCTACCCTCAAGGAACCCAGACCATATTAGAACAATTCCATGAAGATGCCACAATACTGCATCTGTATTTATTTTGAAAACTAATTTGCCTAATATGCTGTTTTCAGAAATCATAATCCTTCTAGAACCTGAAACCTCTAGGATTCAGGTTATAATTTTCCCTAAGGACCATACGTGAAAGGCATGAGTTGCTACCAAAGGAGGGTAATCCTAATAACCGCAATAAATAATGATGTTCAAATAACCAAAGAAGAAGTAACCCTGACCTTTCTGAGCCACATGCATATATCTGCTGGGTATTCATAACAGCCTACACATCAGCAAATAATCCAGTTTAATTAAACAGTCCAATTTTTTTTTTTAAAAAAAAATATGTGATTCCATCTTCCTTATCTTAAAAACCCTCCCCTTCTTGTGGGATGCCTTTCCAAGCAATGATCCTTCTAATACTGGAACAGACACCACCCTTATCTCTCTAAGAGTAGTCAGCTACTAAAGGTAGATGGGAATAAATTTCACTGGGAATTGTAGTCTTTGTTGGAGGTTATTAATAAGCTGTGACTTTACAAGTGTTTCTATGACTGGTAACTTGTTCTTAAAATCATAAGGCTCTTAGGTTCTAACTTTAAAACTATGCTCATTCACAAATGTATCCACTTTAATTATATGTACAAAAAATGATACATAGTAAAGTTGACACAGTGGGATAGGTAGTTGTGATTTAAAAATATGAGTTATAAAAACACTAGGAAAATTCAACTTAATTGTTTACCTGTAGCCAAGGCTTCACTGTAATAATAAGAACTGATCCAAAGGTATATCCATTGTATGCACTGGAATTTTCACTCTGGAAGGTAGTAGTAAAATTGAGGAGTAAGGTACTAAACTGTCTCTGAGAATGAGAAACAGATGAAGGAGAACCTAACAAAAGCTATAAATGACAATCACTCTCTGCCACCATGAGCAGAATGTACAGCTTCAAGGGTGTTCCCATCTTCTATCCTAACATGCTAATAAATTCTCAGCAAAATCTCACTTATAAAATGTTTAAACATGTAAGCACAGTGGGATATTCAGTAAATCATATTTGAAAATCCATAGTGATTCCATCTCAAAGCTGTGGCCTTGGCTGGAATCCAAACATAGGAAGTGCCTGAGAAGAGCATTTAAGTTAGGTCTATCCTGATGGTTGTTCTCTGGGTAGGTGTGGGTTAAAGAAGACTGTAAATGATAAAGGAACAGGCACCTTGTGAGGCAATAACAACACATTCAAAATTTGGTCATTGTCATCCTAAACAAATTATATCTTTTGGAGAATGTGTAGGTATCCTATTGATAATTTATTCACTATTGCAAATGTTTGAATAGAGACCTCGAAATGGCAAGAGCCATGGAGTGCTCTGATAAAGCTGATGTTAAACCTGTTGCAATTATTTTAGAAGAACCAGTTATCTTTATAGAGAAGTCTTAAATTAACTGTCACTATTTCCAGATGTTTCTTCCTGTCTTCAGCAATGTTTCACATACCTTGACTGTTAGAATGATAAACCAATTGCTCTTTAGAAATTTTATAATTGCCTCACATATGTCCCATTAAGAATTGTCCAAGGCTATATGAAATTCTGGATGTGGCATAAAGTTATGTGTTCTAAATTTCTATAAATTCTTAAGAAAAACATATAAGTGACATGTCATTAAAAAAATAACTTTGTGGAGAACATCTGATAGGGTTCGGTTGTCTCATATTCCGTTCTTTTTTCTTAGTAAAGACAATCAGATTCTCACTGACACATCCAATTTTCCATATGGTCATTGGGGAAACTGAGTCTATCTCTAGTAGTAAAGAGGATGTGAGAGTTGGGAAGTAAGGATATGGTTCCAAGAAAGAGATGAACCAACAGGATCCCACATCAAAATCAAGCCTTGACTGAAACCAGCCAGTCTCCAGGATCCAAACACACTTTTCCTTTTGGAGGCCAATTAATGTTTTCCTGTGCTAATTCGAACACACAGTAAGACACATTTTCAAAAGACCACATAGGTAGCATAAAAATAAATAAGCAAATAATAAATAAATGTACACTGACTGTGGGAAGCATAAAATGTTTGAGTGACTAAATATCCATCCCAAGCAATCTTTTCTTCTTTAGGTAGATGTTATTTTAGAGAATTTTCTCTATTGCTATTGTTCTCAACTTTTACATTTTTGGACACTACCCATTTGTCTTCTCCTAGGAATAGCTGAGAAGCTGATGCAATAATATCTTCCTCCAAAGGCATAACCAGCACAGACTAGCTACAACACTATTTTTATGTAAAGGAGGAAAGGGCACAAAAGGTCAAACAATAAGGAAGAGATGCTGGAGAGATAAGACTGTGCAGTGACCAGTGTGCCTTCCTTCACAGATGCTATGTTTACACAGAAGTGAAACTGTACAATGGGCTTTTATCCACTTTGCATAATAGATCAATGTCCAGGCTCAAGTGATGGTGACAAATGGCCCAGTCCCTTCTATTCTCTATGTCAGAGACACTGTTCCTGCTCAAGATAGTTCTTGCTTTGATCAACATCCATAACATAAAACAAACTCTTTATGGAGAAAGCACGTTCCTATGTCCAGTCAGTATAGCCAGCCCCATTCATTTTGGCAGTAGAAAATTTTATGTAAACAATTTTCCCATCTTATCAAATGTTCCTTCAAAAGCCTCACAGAAAATCACCTCTTTCTTTAAATACTTAAGAAAATACTCTAATTTGGCTAATGAACTGATGGCCACTAAAAATTAGGTAATGAACAACATTTTTTGTAAAATTAAAATTTTACCCATAATAAATGACACAGCACTCTCACAGTCTGTGGTCCCTCATTGCTATGTGAGAGCCAGAGCCAGAGGCTATGATGCTGCTATTCATATAGAACCTTGATCACTTTATTGAGTATTCTGGAAACAAATCAAGTGTCTAGCAGCGTAGAAATGAAAATGGAAAACAGACATAAAGGTCAAAGAAGCTAATCTCACTTTGGGCATTTTCTCCAAAGTAAAAACACTATCAAAAATCGTGAAAAATCAAAAAATACGACAGTAAAGAATTGGACCATAAACATATGTGTAAAATATTGTAGAAATGTATCATGTTTGGAACTAAGAGGCATTAATCTGAGAACTGTCATGTAGAAGATGAGCTTTTCTGTAAATTCATATCTCTGCCTATAGATTAGTACATTCTCAGACATCATCAAAGAAGCTTCTTTGTGCACTGGACTTTGGTTAAAATAGATGCTTACAATTAGTCAACATGGAGAGAATAACTGTGGGTGGAGTGCTGAGTTACAAATGAGACATCTAGAGCACACTCTCTCTATCACAGCTCAGCACCATCTGGAGAGAGGGGGCAGAAAGACTGTAAGAGCCAGAGATGGGGAAAAACCAAAGCAAAACAATGCTTGCTGGATATCATAGGGCTATTTCCCTCACAACCTCACAACATCTGTGGCTGTCTGTATAAGACTTACACAAGATCAAGCCAGTCAACGTTTCTGTAAGGAGAAGCACATGATACACCACTCCCAACCCCTAGCTGAGTAATTATTGACAGTTGATGCCTTCTGGGTAGGAAGAAACTTTAAAGGGAATCACCCCTTTCAGAATGTACACTATAGCTCCAACACATGTCCAACCCATGAGTTTCTAGGAAGCAAAACTTTGACCTAGTAGTTTATGGGAAAAAAAAATAAAAGCAAACATGAAATTGAAAGCACATTAGGGCATAAACTGGATCCGGAAGGTATTAAGGGACAGAATGGAAAGTATAACTAAAAATACACTAAATGCATGAAGTTTTTAAACATATACATGTATACATATATGTATATATTTAGGTAGACATAGACATAGGTATATACATATGAGGGAACGGAGAGATGGCTCAGGAGTTAAAAGTACTTGCTGCTTTTCCAAAGGACTTGGGTTGAGTCCCCAGAATCCATGATAAGTGGCTAACTTCATCTTCAGAAGATCTGATACCTTCATCTGGCTTATGCAGGAATAAACACACTCACACTTACATGGCACACACATATATACACACACTTGATAAATCTTTAATTTTTTTTCATGTAAGCTTTGCTTGGTTCCTAATATCAGGACAGTTTAGCTGAGATGCATAGTTTGAAATTCATAGAAAGACCAGAAGGCCCCATGTCCTCTGAGTTCCCTGGTGTAGCTCTAATATACAGTTCAGCATGATTTCCACTGAGTTTGATGTCGCTAGGTATTTGTCAAAGATGTTTCTGACAATACTATGGTATTTGTTGAAAAGAAATGAAGAATAAATTACAATTACTAGTTGAAACTACAATTCATATACAAGATTTCTAAGAGAGCCAGACACTGATTTGAAGACTATATTGGGCTGAAAGTTGGGCAAACGAGTTTTTTAAAAATGATCTACAGAAATTGACCAGAAAAACCAGCATCAAAGTCATGAAAAGAAAATAGCAAGGATGTGTAACACAGCAAGGGGTATATTGACCAAAATAGGCAACAGGTTCCCCCCTTGGAATTCCCAGGGTGTCCCTGACCTATTGTTTTGCTTTCTACTGGAACAGCTGATATGTTGGAGAAATTTCAGTGATGTTTATAGAAGGGAGACCATCTGGAAACACAATCAGAAGCCTGAGCCTCAGGGATTATCAGACTCAACTTAGCATGAAGGGAACATTTGTGCCCAGAGCTCTTTGGTTCTGTATGGCCTTAGTTCCATGCAGATATATTTTGATCTTTTAATGAAACTAAACCAGTGAGTCACTTCCATAGACTCCAGTGTAGACGTTGGACCTCCAAGAACAGGAACTACCTGGAAACAGAAGAGCCAAGAGCTATGATCATTTCCCTAAGACAAATACATCACCTATGGAGAGGAATCGCTTCCTCAAGGAAATTCTGTGTGAGGAACTCACACAATGCCCAATGTCATGAAGACACTTCATATACAGTGTGATTTTAAAATAAAACCATATTGAAAAGACCTGTGCATCTCTTCTAAATCAGTTGACATCTCACCAGCTTTGGACTTCATTGGCCTGTCCTTATCCACAATAACAAACCTAGTGAAAGGAACCCTCCCATATTCAATTCATCCTGGGCCTGAATGAATTGTAGATTTTCCAGTTTTAAAAATCCAGCTTCCTGCTGGACGCAGATTCCTCTGAGACATCTTTTCTTCTCTTTAAACTTCAAACTAAGACTATTTGACTGGCTGAGTTCTACAGGGTAAGCCTACTTTCTTATTATGTTAAAAATGTAGTCCAGTCTATACAGAAAGGTTCCCACAGCTGACCAAAAACACTGCCCCATCACTTTGGAAATGATCACACAAATTGTTTAATGAAATCATGAAAGCCACATTTCTAAAATTCAAATAAAATGGAAAGGATCATGTGAAATAAAGATGAGAGCAGGCATATTTTTTATTGTTGTTTAGAAATATGTGGCAAGAAAGGATACTCAAGATTTAATAATGAGCAGTTGTATTTGTGATAGCTGATCTTCACAGCTTAATTATCCATCACATAAAAACCAAGCTACCTGTATGCGGCATGATATGGAAACAGGTGTGAGTGACCCTACTGATGTACTTAGCTTGTCCAATTGATTATACCAAGGTCCTACTAATTCATCATTTAAATTTAACTACAAGCTTCACACTATTTTCAGAAAAAGAAGAGAGTCACCTCACTAAAGGAAGAAACATCAACTCCAATTTTTCCCTAGTGATGATAGAGAACCATATGAAAAGTCTCAGTAAAATGACCATTAGTCTCCCATGGCAAGGGCCCTACTCATAAAAAGAAAACAAACTAAATACTTAAAGAAACTATCCTATGCTTATTTCCAGGTAGAATATCCATAACACTAAAGCCATTTTCTGCTGCAAAAACTTACTTTATTAGCAAGATAGCCCAATTATAAAAGCAATTGGATCAAGGGAAGATGGAGAGTCTTGTTTTTTCTTGTGATCCTTGGAACCAGAAGAACCAAAAACATAACTCCATCAAACAGCCAGCAATTCTAAAAATACAGGGTACCCATAGGTCCTTAGCTTAGTTTTTAGATCACTGTTTTCTATAGATCAGTGAACAATTTCCCTTTTAATGGGTTTCTAAAGCAATCAAATTAAGAGAGTATACCAATTAGCTTCAAGCTGAGAACACCATGAAACCAAAACCAAACCAACTTAAGCGGCATCTTATAACTACAATCTCTCCCATATGAAAACTAATCCAGAAAGATGTAGTGCAGGGCTAAAAGTGGACCTGCTCATCACAATCCTTTCCATTCTCTTCCGTCACAAGCAAGTGCTGATTTCCATTTGCCGGGTCACTTTGTGACTCAGGACAATGATTGAGATTCCACCTACTAGATGATGGACCACAGCCAGTCGAGAAAGTGGTAAATTCTAGCCCTCAAAGGCAAATCTTCTCTCTTGGGAGACTTCCCAGGAATTTCACACTAAATCCTATTTACATCTCATTGAATGGAGTCTTATGGTTTCACCTGCTACAAAACTAGGCAGTATCACTTTTTATTCCAGATGGCCATGTGCACAGCTTAAAAATAGAATTCTATCTCTAGGGAAAATCATAGTGGGATCATGTCACATTGTAAATAAATGTCTCACCTACTGGTTTAATAAAAATGCTGATTGGCCGAAGACAGAAAGTGTGGGCGGGGCTACTGGACTAAGAAAACTCTGGGAACAGAAAGAACAGGGCAGAGATGCCACAGAGATGCCAGAGAAGCCAGAAGATGCAGAGGACAACTATGCTGCTCTGAGAAAAGGTACCAAGCAGCATGTCTGAACAGGATAAGAATCATGGGTTAGTTTTAGAGCGAGAACTAGCTAAAAATATGCCAGAGCCATAGGCTGATCAGCATAAAGTTAATACGAGCATCTGTGTGTTTCTGTGGGACAGCTGGTCAGTGGACCAGAACTTCAGGGTTAGGCTGGAAAGGCTGGGCCAGAAACTTAATACTACAACAGTGTGTGGGTTACAAGAGTGAATCAGTATTCATGATTGGGTATGACAGAGCAACACTCTTTTTTCTCTCTTCCTCCCCTCCCCCTCTGTCTCTCCTCTCCTACTCCTTCCCCTCCTCTCCTCCCCCTTCCCTCCCCTCCTGCTCTCTCCCTCCCCCTCTCTCCCTTCCCTCTCTGTTTTCACTATTTCTGTCCCCCTTCTCCAATTTGCTCACCTCTCCTTTTCTGACTTGGTCTTTCTGTAACACTTTATATCTCTTCTTTACCTTTGAAATTCTGCTAACATTTCTGTGCCTTGGCCTCTTGACTCAAAAGATGGAAATAACAAGAACTCTGGCCTCAAGTTACTTTGAAGATAAGCAGATTAATAATGTACCATATACCATTTTTAATCTCCCTAACATTTTTATTTTTGGATCACCTGAATAGATTTCCATCTTTCTAAAACTATCAACCACCCAAACATAATTATTGAACACTGAAACCTATACAACACAAAAATGATGAATATTTAAGACAGATTTTCTTTTAGTTTCATGTTTACATATACTAAAAGTAATGAACACAGCACAATAGAGCTGAATGAAATACTTTGTTCCACCATTTATAAAGCAATGTTAGCTATCACACAAAACTCTTGAAAACATGATAGAAATTCTTAAGTAAGAGTTATTTTTTTTCTTTGCTTCCAAAGAAAAGTACAATTGTGACATAGATTTGTTACAGTTTTCAAAGTATTAGGACATTTTTCTTTGTTTGGTTGTTTTACTTGATTATGAATAAAGATGTTTAAGTCCAAAAGCATTTGTCAAAATTTGCTATAAATTTAGCATTTATCAGCACATTTCCCGTTACTGCACTGATCTTGGCAGATGTAGAATATACCAAAACACAAAATAGTGTTTGTGGAGTGGTGATAGTCCACTTTAATTTGAGCACTCATGAGGCAGAGGCAGGCAGATCTCTGAGTTCAAGGCCAGCCTGTCTACAAAGGGAGTTCCAGGACACCCATGAGAAACCCTGTCTTGAAACTATCCAAAGATAAAAGTTAATTCCTTTAGTAAATCAACTATTTCAATAAAATTTCCATAAAAGAAAACAGTGTACCATTCAGGCTGCCATCCAGCTGTAGTTTACGTGATTTTAGTGTAACAAAATTGACTCTGTAAAGAGCCGAGTGGGATGCTGCTGAAACTTCTAATCAAATGTTGCTTGATGTTGGAGCAGTGACTTGCATGACGCCTATGGACTGTTGATTAAGGTGGGAATCAGTACAGTCTATTGATTTAAGACACTCGAAGGAAGCATCCTTCTCCTGCTGGCGTTGTATTGACGAGGCAGTCAGTCAAAAGGTGCTACAGCTGAGAAAACAAAAAGAGCAGCAGGCATTGAAGAAGGTGTGAGCAAAGCCACCCAAAAACATCCTTGTTCATAATTCTGGGGGATTGCCCCATCTGTCTTGGCTGTCAGGAACTCTATATTCATTTGTTCTTGTATCTCTTCCGCAGTTTTTTACTTTAAAATGTCAGGGCTAATATTTATAGCACATCAATTCATAAACCACAATCCCTTCTTTTAGCTTCTTGGATTCCAAGGAAAATATTGACAATAAAAACCATGCCTGAAAGGGTTTCTAAAAATAAACTTCATAAAATTCTCCTGCCATCATTATCTGTCTCCTGAGACTGCTTCTATTTGCAAAACAAGACACCTCCATTCAGCACCTCACTGTATAAAATTCAAGGTGAGACTTCCAAAAGTAAAGCACAGGAGCAAGGATTTCAGAAGCCTAGGTTTACATGTGGCTCTTACATTAAACTATGGACTCCTGTCTGTGAGGCCAGAGTTTAGCTTCCGCACTGAATGTCAGCCTATTACATAAAACTAACAGACTTGGTATTTCAACAATCTCTCCAAAGTGATTGAGGTAGAGAAGCTGACAAGGGACTGCTGTGGGCAAATATTCACCGGCCCTCCCTGGGGAAAAATCTATTTCCTCAACCTAAAGATGTCAGGTTCTGCTGTTTGACTTGAGTGAATCACTGGAATGTGAGCTTTCAGTGGCACATGTCACTCCTTGGTGGAGGCTTCTGGAGATAGGATGATGACCATTGTTCCTTTTGTCATGAGAGCAGAAATGCTTCAAACAGAGGCTACTGTATCATGCTGTGACCTCATGGTAAGGCTAACAGAAACTGAAGCTACAGAGGGCACATAAGAAACTCCATTTGCATGAGACACGGATGCCAGGAACGTGTGTCACCAGAGCATTGCCTCATAAGATCTATGTGTCATTATAGCAGAATGATGTCTTACTCAGTACTTCAAGTCCTGATTAATACCCAATTACTTCTATGACCTCAAGATGGCTCTCAATCTCGCTATACCTTCTTTTGTAAAAACATGGTTTGTTCTACGACTTTTCTTACAAGGATCCAGTGAAGCACATTGTGAAAAGAGCTCAGAATAAGGCCTGGCTTTGCTAAAGCTCAATATGGAACCAGTCATGATAGCTCACATTACCAATATCAGCTCATAGAAAGGAGAAGCAGGAGGATGATGAGTTCAAGGCCAATCTGAACACTTTAGTGAAACCCTGTCTCAAAGTAAAAAGAGGGACAGAGATACAGGTAGGTGGCTGAGCATGTGTGAGGCTCTGAATTTAGCTCTTTATACAGCCAATAATTAAGTAATTTGGGAAAGAAATAGAACTCAAAGAGACACAAGCTCTAAAGGACCAAAGCTTTTTGATAAGCCAAAGTAACAGAATGCAAATGATTCAAAATTTTTTGTTTCTCTTAATATTATGTTTGGAAGTTAAGATGTAACTATTCAGCTTCCTTCTCCTATGCAGAAATCCAGTGCTTTAGAGTCGCCTTGCGGGCACCAAACATCTTCTACATTCCTCGACTGCCATTGTTGTTGATTGTTAGCTTCTGTGCCTAGATTTCTCTTTCTAGATAGAGACAATGATGCGATGACCAAACTTGACTTAAGGAGTTCATGGAACTCTCCTTCCTTCCATGTTTACTCCTCCCCTTGCCCTACAGAAGGATAATGATCTCGTTGTTACATTAAGAGCAGATAGAGAGGGGTAATTCTGACTAGGACCCTTTCAAAGTACAATGTATAAGTTAGTGTATCTCCAGATATCCTCACAAAAATAAAAAGTATTTTATTATAAAAATATTTGAGGTACTCTCTTTGCTTGTTTTGTTCCGTTTTTAAAGCAAGCATGAACTAGGAAATTTAGAGAGATACATGTTTCTCACCATTGGAGGCTGAAATTCCAACATCAAACACAGGCATCTCCTTGCCTCATCATTACATAGAAAAAGCCAAAGGGGAACAGAGGGCAGATGCCTGAACCCAGAGCTTCAAGGCCCATACAATTGACATCAATTCATCTATGAAGGTAGAATTATTGTGGCCCATACCCCATCACATTAGGTCCCACCTCTCAACAATATCTTATTTGAGATCAAGCATCCAATAACGTTGGAAGACAAATTCAAACCACATAAAGATAAAGAAATGGAAATATGATTATGATCTATCATGCGCACTCTAAATTTTCTTCAGTTGTTCTGCTGAGTTAAATCCTAACCATGGTAACGATAGCTGGGGCAATTGTTGCAGACAACACTGTATTATAAAGCAAATATCTGAAAACAGATGAGCAGTATTTAGTTCAAACTTTGTGTCCACTGGAGATTCAAAAGAATACATTGTTCTTTGAATATCACCTAAGTCTGCTAAAAAAAGCCTTCTATTTGTGAATGAAATGGAGTTTCAACTTGATCAAAGACACACTAGCATTGCACATTTGTAAAAAGACAAGAAGAATACATTTGATAAAACTCAGAATCAATATAAACAGGCATCGGGAGACAAAACAGCTCACATTAACTGGGCTCCTAGTCTTGATAAAGTTCAGAACAATCGTTCTCACAACCCTATTTTATGATCATTCCTTTGACACTATAAAGGCTTTAGGGAAAGTGAAAACGCATGCTGTCTGCTTTCTTTCAAACACATATAAATGATTTAAGCATGGAGTATTTTCTTTTCTTTGTCTCCTTCTTCAGTACCACCAGACTTGGTGGCCCATGCTAGTCCCCCAAAGCCCACAAGCCCTGCATTTTTCAATAGGCAGAGAATCAGGCTGAAAACACTCCAGGCATGAGTTTAGAAAAACTGTCTAAAAGATGAAACTGGGCATGGTGGCCTAGTTCTATAACCTCAGTATGCAAGAGGCTGAGGTACATACATAAATGTGAGGTCATTGTGTGCTACAGAGTAAGGATCTGTATCAAATACAAAACAAGACTAAAAACAGCTAAGCATTCAATCGAAATAAAATAAAGTAATGTGTGCTATACTTTAGCCTCATGGCCTATAACTCAGTGGTTCCCAACCTAATGGGCCACGACCCTTTGGGGGGGTTAAATGACCTTTTCAGAGGGGTCACATAAGACCATTGGGGGAAAAAACAGATATTTACACTATGATTCATAACAGTAACAGCAACGAAAATGATTTTATGCTTAGGAGTCACCACTACATGAGGAAGTGTATGAAAAGGCCGAAGCATTAGGAAGGCTGAAAACCACTACTGTGACTATTTAGGAATAAGATTAACAAAAAAATCACAACTTGAACTCTGCCTCCTTAGAAGAATTGTAAGAGTCTTATAGAGCCTTTCTCAAATCAATAGTTAAGGAAGTAATAGAAAACATCAGCTTAGGTGAAGTCAGAATCATTTCATGTCTAGAGAAAATGACACGTAAGCTGTTTAATTTGTTTTCTTTATTTCATTAAGGCCGTTATCTTGAAGATGGTGATTGGTCCTTAAATAGGATGAGGCTCATAAGTTATAATTCATCATTAGTACTAATGTGGCTTTGAATTCTGCCACATTCAGAATCTAACCACTATATAAAAGATTGAAAATATGAATAATTTTCAAATTGTTTAAAAGAGGGGGTTTTTTTGGAAGGAAGGATTTGGATGTACTAAATAATGCAAACAAGTGAAAATTACCTAATATATACACTATTTTAAATGTGAAACACGGGACACATACGAGAAAAATTAGACGTGTGAGCCAAGATACATGCTTGAATTCTTATTATATATGGAGTTTAGATGTCCAACTACACTTTTGTAAGATATATTTAGAAATGAATGATCGATTCTTTTTTTCTACTTAAATCACAAAAAATCTAAACATTTAAAAACATCTTCAGACTATGCAATGGGATATAAAATGTTAAAACAATGTTTTCCTTGGCTGTCTGGTACACGAGACCACAAGAACTATTTGATTGATAAGAGAAAACGAAATATAAGCCTTGTTTGAAAATAAATTACAGCAACAAATCATTCCAAACAGAAACATGATGTTCTTTTATTCTTTTTTCCATACTTTTTGGGAGAAGAGATGAGCCTGGTAGATCCTTTACAATGAATTCTTATTGTGTGTGGAATTTAGATGTTTTTGTAAGATGCAAAGATGAGCTTTGGAGGTCCTTGACAATAGAAAATCGGTGTTCTGTGGCATCACTTTTTCCTCTATCAAACAGTATTTCAGCAAAATGTACCAGAGGAAAACTGGGTCAATGAAACTGATCAAAGCATCAAGCAAATGCTCGCCTTGCATCTCTGGGGGTACATCTATCCAAGAATAGGATTTACAATCTAGATGTACTCGTTGATACTTACAAAGGGAATTTCAAAGGAAATTAGTCACATTTACATATAATTGAAAAATACAACTTTCATTGACATGGTGCTTAGTGTGTTTTATGTAATTTTTTATAAAATGCTGAGGTGAGAAGTTTAAACAGGACATAGCAATGACAGCAGAAGAGAGGCTGCTCTTAGGCCTACCATTCCACCCACTGAGATCTTTTTAGTGAAAAATGCAAATACAAAGATTTTCTCACTCATCTATTAGTGTGTATCACATTTAGATGCAAATACTTTCCATATTCTCTATGCTTGGTCTAAGAACAAGTATTACATGCAAGATTCTTAATGTTCCCTCCATGGGTGTCACTCAAGCAAATCAGGTACCAAAAGAAACTGGAGACCATAGCCTCTGATCCTTGGTCACCCCTGCACAATGTTCCATTCCAGCCTCCACGGACCACTACCCCTTCCTCACTAACTCACTGCCTAGTACTCTCAGATACACGTCTCCATGAGGCTGCAGAGAAAGAAAGGGATAGAAGTCACCACCTCAGAGGAGAGCTCTGAAACACTAGCAAACATCCCAAAGCACATGAATGCAACATGTCTCCTCAATGTCACTTTTATTCAATATTTGCCAAGTTCTTCAGGCCTGTAAAAGGCTCTGTCCATTTTGGAAGAGACTATCTAATGACTGTGTAGCTAATCTCTTCATGGATTAGTCTGTGTATTTATTTTTGAACAAAAATGTGTATTATTAGCAAAAACATATGTACTATATGTCTTGTACCTTTTGGAATACAGTACATAGAACATCTAAATCAACCAGCCTATGAATAAAAGTAACGTAAACTTTTATAGATGTCAAGAAGAATGTCACTGAGACACTTAGGGAGCTTTGTGTTTTGGGTGGAAGAGTCAATGACATTCATATGACATTTCCTTTAACGATATCCCTGTAGAATAATGACATCCTTAGAGACAGTGGTGCCTAAGATCTGAATTTCAACCCTTCTTCTGTTCTTAATTGGCTCACTTAATTTGAAGAAACACACACATACTCACACGTGCACAATCCTCACCCACCCCACCCCCTCACAAACATATTTGGGGGAACTTGACAATTTAAAATCTAGCTGTTTGCTACACAAAGATTTCAAAGAAATAGTATAATTCCCACTATTTGCTAATATAAAAGACTATTTATGTGAGAAAGTCTAGACATCTTAGTCATTTTTGTTACAACATGGAAACTCATAGACTTCTAAGTATCTTAAAATCTTAGATTTTCTGCTTCTTTAAGCTACTAACCTATTGGGAAGAAATGAAGGAGCGATTTCAAGCAATAATGTAAGGCTCCAAATAAGATCCCCACTTGAATATGGGTTAGGATCATCATGGAGGACCCTTATGGGAAGACAAAGAAGATTCAAAAGTTCCAGAGAATACTGATTAGAGCTACAGACAAGTGGTCCCAAACACCTGTGATTCCTCTCTGGCCTGAAATCAGGTGTCCACGTATAAATCTGAGTAAGGGGCACATTATTACAGACAAAGTGAGATGGCCTTTGTTTGCTGGACATAAACTGTCAGGCATCTAAGCATTAAAAATAACTTGAAGTGGCATCAGAATCAAATCTTGAAGCAGAGCAGAGATAGATGGTTCAGTATTAAAGATAATAACTAAAACTTAATTCATAACAGGAGCAATGATTTGAATAGAAATTTCTCCAAAGGCAGTATGAATATGTCCAACAATGACTTGAAGAACAGTTTTAACTTCATCAATCCTTAAGAAAACGAAAGATCAAGCTGGGTGTGGTGGCAAACACCCTTAATGCCAGCTTTTGGGAGACAGAAGCAGGAGAAGCCCTGTGAGTTCAAGGCCAGCCTGGTCTATATACTGTTCCAAGCCATCTGGGAAAGAAAATAAAAGGACAAAGTTGTAAGATACTTCATTACTCATGAGAGAGCTATAGAAGGAGAGGAGGAGGAGGAAGAGGAGGAAGAGGAAAGAAACAATAAATGTCGATGGAGATTTTCTATCTTTATGAGAATATAAAATCACACAGCTACAGTGAAAACAATAAAGAAATTCCTAGAAGCCAAGAGTTTTTAAGACAGAAAGCTGGGGCATATGGGAGAATTTAGAGGGAAGAAAGGGGAGGACAAGTTGACATAATTATAGTTTCAAAAACTAAAATTCATTAAAAAGCAGAATTACATTATGCTATGGCAGTTGAATTTCTGTGTATAAATTAATAGATCTAGCCCGGCATCTCATTTCTAGAAAACCACATTCTTAGCAATGTTATTCATAATAGGTAAGAAGGAAATCCTAAACACCCAGACGAATAATATGTACACTAGAATATTAGTCATCCATTAAAAGGCAGTGAATTCTACAACACGCTACCACATGAATCAGCCTTAAGGACACTCAAGTAAATGAAACAAAACTGGTACAAAAGGATAAACTCTACATGGCCCTAATAACATGAAGTACTCAGAAAAGTCAAGTTGCATCTCTGTGGTGACAAATTGGAGACTCAAAAACTGTGGGAGAGGGTAACAAAGTTACTAATTAAAACAGTAAATTTCATTTGTATTTTATTATACAAAAATGTATTAAAGTTCAAAGCAATAACAACAACAACAAAAAAAAACCCTTTTCACATTGTCTTCAAAGGCATTACCTGTATAACAGTACATGAATCCAGGACATCAGCCTCCCCCACAATATGATACTTCTCAATATGAAGTGGGCTGGGGAGATGGCTTGAAGGTTCAAATGTCTGCTCTACAAGCATCAGGACCAGAGGATGGATTTCCCAGAAACACGTATAAATGCAGAAGAGTTACTGTGTCATGCTTGTAATTCCAGCCTTAGAAGACGGACAGGGATAACCAAAGCAAGGTAACTAGTGAGACTAGCTATATCCATGAGCTCTGAGTTTGATTGAGAGCCTCTGCTTCAGTGAATAAGGTATAAGAGAGATTAAGATGATTCCCAGCATCAATATCAGATTCCACATACACAGGTACAAATGTTCATGTGCACACGTGTAGCCCCTCACATGTAAAACTAAGCACATGCACCTACAAAAAGAATGAAATAAGAAGTGAAACCTGAAGTTCAGGAACAAGTTGGAGAAGGAACCTGAAGGAAGGAGAAAACAGCTTGAAAAACATACTGTGTAGAAAACTAATGTTAGCATGAATTTTATTACCTTCAAATTAGTTAAGAAAAGCTGAATGAAGATCGAAGTGGTAAATGGAGGAGAAACTTTGAAAAGCATGGACACACTTGTTAAAAAATATCTCATGATTTATTAATTATTAGGGAATACAAACCAGTGTGAGCAATTACAACATTGTATGGTGATCAAAACATTGCAGTTTTGACTGGACCAATTCTAAGAATTTCCACAAATATACACTGTGCCAGAGCTTTATCATGTGTTACCTAATTTAGTTTTCCAAAACTTGGCGACAGTGTGCTCTTAGACTTCCCAATACCTGTGGTTCACAGTTGAACAAGTAAAGGGTAGAGAATGCAGTGACTTCTCCAAGGTTAAGTCACCAGAGAAGAGGCCTGGCTGGTGAGCACTGGTGTGACTCATGATGCCTATGGGAACCAGGGAATGGCAAGCTGAACTCCACTCAAAGGATGACATTGAGCAAATACACCTCTGACATCACTGGCTGAGAGAATTCTTGCAGCTAAAAGAAACCGAAGGATGCAGAGAAAGGCAGAGACCATGTGGACCCCAAGTATATTCTGGCTATATTTTCACACCCTAGCTACAGTTTGGAGGGTTTTTTCCCCCAGTACAAAACTCACTATGGCAAGAGAGATTTCTTACTCAAAGCACTGCTCTAGCACTGTGATTTGATTGTAAAACGAAACTTTGCTTTCTGTCGGATTAATGTTTTGGAAGGGGCTAGCTATCTGGTACCTTGCTTCATAATACGGGAGCTAGAAATTAAGGGTGAATCACAGCATTTGATTTGGGAAGGTTACTGTGAGATCTGAAGGAAATCATGTGTCTGAGTGTGACTGAGGAATGTAAGGAAACTTCACAGCACAGCCAAAGAGAAAAGCAGCCGCTTCTCAACTAAACTTCATGTTAATGGCTTTTAACCATCAATATTAAATTAGCATGAATATAAAGGTAAAAGAAGTATAATGCCGTGCTAATGGAATATAATGCATTGACATTTACTCTCTTCCAAGAACTGAGACTGTTCATACTCCCTTATATGCAAAGCATACAGTAATATTTTCAATAAACTGCAATGCAATATCTATAGTGGCAGCTACAGAACAAACAGAAACAGTAAAACCAAGTGGAAATCTTGTGGATAGTAGAATATAAATAAGGAAATATTAGCTCACATGTTCCTTAGTTTTCTTCACAACACAATGATAGGTCTATACCAGGTCCCATCTACGGTACATTCCATCTTGAAAATAATTCAGTTTTATGAATTCTCCATATTTGATAATCCCATTTGACAAATAGACAACCACCAGGTACAATGTAGAGACAAATTTCAGCCTTTCAATGTGTGTGTTTTGTTTATCTTTCTGGAGGATCAGTGTCTCAGAAATAGGCCCCTAGGACCAGAAACAACAGAAAGGGAGCAACAACGTGGAGAAAGCCCTAAAATGAAAGAAGTGGTCAAGATGTTCCTAGAAACACCCATCGAGATACCTATAACTACCAAAAGGAGCAGCCCTGAATTTATTACACAAACAGATCCCCAGTCTAGCTATGATCAATATACCAGAAACCTTGAAAGGGAGACCCAGAAGCCTGTATTTTAAAATGCCTTCTGGATGACCCTGTCTGGATGACACTGACATTTGAGAATGACTCTCCTAATCCATCAAGCTACACTTATTTTTGTTTTCCTTATGAATTCCAAGATTAAACTCATTAACCACTTTCAATCTATGGTACTCCATATTTAGGCTACTAATCCTAAAGTCTGTCAAGGTTCAAAAATATCCTATAATCCATGACAGAGCCTGAAATTTCACAGCTGTTATATGTTGGGTGAATGTGATACTCCATGCTCCCACATATGCTATTTCCATCTAGGAAGTCAGGGAGCAGTTTTAGATGACAGAGCAGCAGCAGTGAACAGAGTTCAGAGCAATAGCTTTCTAGAATATGGGAATATGAGATCTCAATTATAACTCACTGTCTGATGTGCTTAATACAATTTGTGATTAATACAACAACAAAAATAAAAACTTGGGGAATTGCATAATGTTCTAGTTATGTGAACAGCTATTTAGTCCTAAGACACCCCTGTCTCTTCTTGTACAAAGTTTTCAAATTCTTTCTAAACAATAATTTGATAGGCTTTTAAAACTAAACACATGATTAACATTTTGCATGTTCTCTAAATATAAGTGGGACTATATACTTAAACATAGAAATTAAGATGTCAATCTCCTGCTATATCTAGTAAACTACAATAGTAAGTATAGAAGACAGAATTTACACACATACACACTACTGGCTTTGTGCCAAATCTTACAGAAATTTTAAAAAATAATGTGTTTTCCCAAACATCAATGGCAGAATAAGGGAATTTTTTAAAATAAAATTCTTTAACAATAAATGGAAATAGGATTAACTTACTAAAGAAATAGAAAAAAAAAAAAACCCAAGGCTAAACTTATGTAGGCAAAATCTCTCAGTGAAGCTAGTTTTCTTCTTCAAAAAATGAGTCCAGCTGAATTTCTCCAAGAGTTAGCTCAGGTGAGTAGGCAAGCAAAATGTAATCCTAATAAGCTGTAACCGGGATCTTATGAAAGGACCTTGGTGTGAACAGCTGGTGGAGTTGGCTGCCGTTTCCTCTGTCCTTGTTCATTCTATGACTAGCAGACACACTGTTTGCCACCAGAATAAAGTTCTGAAACCCACTTTCTAAATACAGTTAACCATCTGCCTCAAGAAGGCTCCTAGCCAGAGCGTGGAGTGTGGTTTCATAAAGTACAAGGATATGCATGCAATCTCCACAGAGACAAGATGGGAGAAATAGAAAAAATGAGTGGTCAGAATCCAGCATGCAAAAGAAAACCTGATGAAGTCTTTAAAAGAAAGTTTTACACAAAAAAAAAGGAAGTTCCTCTGACTAGGTGACTAGGTAACAGACATTACAGAGCACCTTTGGAACATTTTCTCTAAGGAGTCAGATCTGCACCTTTGTCAGGTTCTCATGCAGGGTAGGAGTCAGGGAAACACTCTGTGATGGTGGCAGGAAGCAGCATCGTACCGTATGAAAACACAGAGTAAGGTGAACAAGAACAGAGGGTGGTCATTAGAACATCAGCAATTCTTTTTCTGGGGAGCTTCAGAAGGTATATTTATCATAAGGCTCAATCAAACTGAGAAAGCCTAGATTTCCAGAGAAATAGCTACTCATGAAAGAGCATAAGAGTAAACAACCCACCCCTGGCCAGGATATGCTTTCTCAAACAGTAAGGCCAGTATGACTAGAACATAGAAATAAATGTGGAAATGAGATAAGGTTTACAACACAAATGGAAAAGAAGTACACATTACAGGCTTACACAGTTCATGTCAAGAAGCTGAAGTCATTAGAAAGAGGTTTTTCTTTTAGGGAGTGGTATAGTGTACGTCTTTTTTAAAAGTGCCAAATACTTTAAAAATATATAGGCTAAAAGAATGATTCTAGGCATGTTGGCTCCTAAAAGTAAATCCAGCAATCAGGAGCAGGAGACATGTGGTGGAATTGAGAATTGTCTGTACTGTAGGGTGGGCTTCTAGTCTAGAGACTGAGATAGCCTCAAAGCATAATGTAAGTTGTGGGGAATAATGAACCAGAAAAATACGAAGCATGGAAGTAATAGAGATTAGAGACATATAAAGGGACAGTGAAACCCAGTCAGATTCAGCATTTGCCAGAGAATAGAGACGGAGGGACAGATGGGTGCAGAACATAGAGAAAAGAGAGGGGCAGATGGACGCCAAAGCTGATGTGAACCGCAGGATAAGTGATCTTCTGCTCTTTATAGGCAATACTGGGCCTCTGGGAGTTTATCGTGCTGTTTTCTTATTAAAAACCTGAGCTGGGGAGTTTGAGCATATAGTAAGAGCCCTGAACTGCAGTTAAAGGCAGAAGGAGTAGATAGGTATATCTGAACCCAGAAAATTGTGTGTGCTAGGGTCAGAAGTCCTGATTTCCAGAAATTCATAGGCAAATATCCAGCTCTACATACCTTATCACTTGTCCGTCCCTTGTTCTCTCTGTCTCCTATGAGGTGAGCAGCCTCTCCTGACACGGATGTCTATCAATATGATGCTCTGTCTCACAGCATGTCTAAGGTAATAGAGCCAGTCATCCGTGGACCAAAGCCACAAACCAAAAATAAATGTTTCTTCTTCTTTTGTTTGTTTTTTTTTCTTTCAATATTTTGTGACAGTGACAGAAACCTAACTAACACCCTTATATATATGACATTTTATTTTCTATTTGAAAAATTCTTATTTGACATACTCATCTATATAAAAATAGTCAAGGAAGTAAAACATCTAGATATAAGATTTATAAAACGAGATCTTAAGAAAACAGTAGAAATAGGATAAAGTTTTAAAATGGAAATAAAATTTTTTTTAGGATATTTAATGTCACAATCATAAAAGTCATGAGTGGAATAAAATTGGAATAATAAAAATATAAGCATTATAAAAATAAGACTATATTTTAGATATATCAAAGATGCCATTTAGTGAAGACTGTGAGATGGAAAGTCTACCTTTATTTTTCTTGGACAGTAGTTTAAATGAATAAATTGTTGTGGGGTAGGAAATAAAACCCATGACACGAAGGGGCTGAACAAAAAGTGTTTATCTTTATAAAAGAAGTTAAAAAGTAAAATTTATATTGGACACGTTAAAGAGAATGCACGTTGAAATTATAAAAGACTAAAAATGAAATTTTTTGATCTTTGGCAGTGAAGATACAGCAGCACACTCATGTATCTTTCCAACACAGTGACATGATTAGAAACAAAATACTTTTTAAAATAATGATAAGAAGTGAACTATTCAGGCATTGCAAGAAGTCTCAATAATAGATATCTGTTGGGTTTGTTGTTCTATCACCCCTACCAGAAATAGCTGCATCAATATAGACACTGAAAAAAGGTTGCAAAGCCAAGTTAAAAACCAAGGTAGAGTAGAGGGAAGATGTAATGGAATCTTTTTCATCACATTCTGTACTACGTGTCTTTCCCTTTGCATTCCATTTTATTGTTTTTAAGTTTTGCATTTAATTCTAGGTTCGGTAACATATACCTATATCCTAGTACTTGTGAGGTAAAGGAAAGATAATTAGGGGTTCAAGGTCAGCCTCAACTATAGCAAACCAGAGTTAAGAGAGTAGCCTGAGCCTGAGCCGAGGGTGTGGGGGAGGGGGGGTGAGGGTGCGGGGCAGGGGGTGGGTGTGTATGTAAGTGTGTATGTGTGTGAGAGTATGTGTGTGTGTATGTCTGTGTGACTGTGCATGTGTGTGAGTGGTTATATGTGTGGGTATATGTTACATCAACAACAGAATTTATAGTCTTATAATAATTTAAATGCTTATAATTTGATCCAAAATATTAATGTGAATTACAGTTACTTTTGCTAATTATGGCTCTTATCTTTATCTAATTTCATTTAAAAATATTTAATATAAGTATGTTTTAAAACATACTTGTTCTTATACTTGCACTAAAGAAAGAGCACTTATCTGGGAGTCTAAGAGTCAAGCAACACAGGTGAATGCTGGTCTGTCTTGTGCTGTACTGTTTATAAAACACAATTTAGATTACCTAAGGTACCCAGTCAAACTCTCTAGTCAGATACTTTACTTTTTCCTTCTTTTCTAGAAAATGAGCTATATAGTTAGCAAACTTTCTAAAAGGAAATCTTTTTAACCAAAAAGATTGTAGAAAATCATATATTACAGCACTACTCACAAAAGCCAAGATATGGCAACAGCCTCAGAGATCAGCATAAAATATGAATGTTCCTCATCAATCAGAAAATTCTTCAATATGCAACAACATAGATGAATGTGGAGGGCATTGCGCTAAGTGAATTAAGCTATTCATATAGGACACACATTGAGTGATTCTGCTTAAATGAGCTACCATCAAGTATACAAACTTATAGAATCAAATTATGGGATGGTGGACACCAGAAATGAGAGAAAAGGAAAAGAGAATCTATAGGAATATGGATTCAATTAAGACTAAAAAGAATACAGAGATTTTCTGAGCAACACTGTATGTACAGCTAATAATATTGAACCATGAACTTAAAAATTAGTTCCCGGAGCTGAACTCACGGTGAGTGTATGAAAATACAATGACATAAATTCACATCCACACAGCTGTATTCTTCCCTAACATGAGACCATGTGGTAAGTTTTTCTTTTTCTTTTTCCTGCTTCCTTTTCCCCCATAAATAGCTGTTAAGTACTGAAATATGATCAATGAGAGATAGGAGAAAGATGCAGATCAATACTGCACAAGACAGCCACAGACGCTGCCTTCATTAAACCTGCCTTCCCATGAAAGGTAAAGAGGAATAATAAATAAATACCAGCCAATAACCCTCTGCTGCATAGGAACGAAGAGTTTCAACTTGGGTTTGTTTGAACCTGAAAATAAACCCTCATGTGCTTGTGTCGAGTCCAGCTCCCTGGTGGTCTTTGGGGGTCCCTCCACTCAGAATTGGTACCTTTACTGCTTCATTTATTCCTGAGAAAACCCTGACTTATCACCATTCAGAGCACAGAGAAAGGTCAAGAGCACAGCCTTCAAGGTTTTGATTTGACTCCATATACCTGGGAAGCATGGTATCAGAATCCAAGGCATATGCCTTTCTTGGCTAACTATGCAAAGACTGAGGGTGTCTCACATTTCTCATGTTGGCCTTTAAAAACTTGTGGTGATCATACATTGACAACTGGAGACACAGAAGCCTCCCTCCTGGTCCACAGCTGACTAAGAGGTGAGTGGTACTATGACCCTCAAGCCAAGAGGAGACTGTGGTCTCTGAATGCCAGCCTGGGGACACATTCCCCAGCACCCCAACTACACCCAATACCACCCTAAACCGAAGAAAGCTGGGAGAGCCCACCCCCAGCCCAATCCCCAGCAAAACACAGCTGGAGGGACATCCCACGGGCCAAACCATGCCCAAACCATAATCTGCTTAATCACACACCAACAATAGGAGAACATGAAGCTTCCTGGTCCACAGCTGACTAAGAACCAACTAAAATCCAACTAAGACCCTACCAAGAACAACCGCTGTGACAAGAGGAAACACACAGCTCCTTGACCTACAGCTAGCTAAGAGCTGAATAAGAACAGCCCCTGCAATTACTGGAGACATTCAGCTCCCAAGTTCACAACTAAGAGCCAACCAAGAGCTCACAAGGAAGCAATGGGCAGATGCCAGTACAAGAATATATATAACAATATAAAGAACAACAAGACACCACCAGAAGAAGCTGGTGGTTCTACAATATCAAGACCTGAGCATAAAAATGAAGAGGAAATCGAAGGAAATGACATTTAAAACAACTTTATGAAGATAATAGATGCTTTAAAAGAGGATATTTAAAAACTCCCTTAAAGAAACAGAAGAAAATACAAACAAAAAAAATTAGAAGAGATGAACAAATCCCTGAAAGAAAATAAAGAAAACTGAGAAAAAGAAAACAAACAGGTGAAAGGAACATTCCAGGAATTAAAAAAATGAAACAGAAGCAATAAAGAAAACACAAAGTGAGGCAAAGCTGGGAATAGAAAACCTGAAGAAAGAAACCGGAACTACAGATGCAAGTATAACCAACAGAATGCAAGAGATGGAATAGAGAACCTCTGGAGTGAAAGATTCAATAGTGGAAATATATATATATACACCAGTTAAAGAAAACATTAAAAGCAGAAAAGTCATAACACAAAACATCCAGAAAATCTGGGACACCATGAAAAGACCAAACCTGAAAATAACTGGAATCGAAGGAGAAGAATATTAGCTCAAAGACACAGAAAATATATTTAACAAAATTATAGAAGAAAACTTTCCCAATCTAAAGAAGGAAATGCCTATAAAGATACAAGAATCTTACAGAACATCGAATAGATTAGACCCCCAAAAAATATCTGCTTGACACATAATAATAAAGCCACTAAAACTACATAACAAAGAAAAAATACTAAGGCCTACAAAATTAAAAGACCAAATTACCTATAAAGGGAGACCCATCAGAATAACACCAGACTATTCTATGGAAACAATGAAAGAAAGGAGATCCTGGTCAGATGTTATACATATACTAAAAGACCATGGCTGCCAACCCAGACTACTATACTCAGCAAAACTATCAATCACAAGCCCAGAAAGATGGGCATAGGATATACTTGCTCATACGTGGATTTTAGTCAAAAAGCAAAGAATACTCAAGCTGCAAACCACAACCCCTGAACAGCTTAGGATCAGAAGGAACTTAAGAGAGGCATCCTCAAATTCACCTAGAAAGAGAAAATAGAGAAGATCACCTTTTCAAACTGGGGTCATAACAGGCTGCAACCAAGAAGAGTTGGGAACAAATCTTGAAAGAAGGAGATGATTGAGTGAGAGGAGCAAAGAGGGAGATGGATGTCTCGATAGAGGAAGCCAATGTGGGCTTGGAAAGAGACTGGGTTCCAGGGAAACCTCCAAGAACTCACAGGATGTCCCTGGTTAGGTTCTCCAACCAATAGTGGAGTGGGTGCCTAAACAGGACTTCCCCTATAATTAAATAATAACCACCTAAGTGTCATCACAGAACCTACATCAAACAAAGAATAGAGGTAGATACAGAGACTCATGGTTGTGCACTGGATTGAGCTCCTGGTCCTGCTGAGAGTAGGGGAGGAGAGTCTGTATGAGCAGGAGGATAGAGATTATGAGGAAAATTCCCACAATGATGGTTAGCTGGAGTTCTGGGGAGCTCATTGAGTCAAGAATAGCCCCTGGAGATCCAATGGGAAAAGGAGCTAGGCCCTCCAAGGATAGCAACTGTTGAGTGGCATGGGCAGTAGGTGGAGCCCCGAGGAATGGGATCAGACTGTTCCTGTGCATGGGCTGGCACCTTGGAGCTCATTTCCTGCAGAGGAACACCTAACCCAGTCTTGACTTTGGGATGAGGAAATTGGACCTGCCTGGAGTGAATGTGCCACACTGAGCTGACCCTACCTAGGGACTTCTTGCCTTTTTGGGAAGGAGATCAGTTGAGAGGAATGGGGGAGGCTGAAGCCTGACTGGGAGTGACTGGGAGCACAGAAGGTAGGGGTACAGGGGGATACATTGGAAAAAAGACATTTTTATTTAAAAAATAATAACAATAAAATGAAGAAAAAAAGAAAAACAAAACAGAGATACTTACCATTTTTAAACAGAAAATATGACCAATGCTACACCAAACCCTTCACATAAAAGTCACATTGAGTAGTATCTCCTCAGCACGCCAAAGCATGCACCCAAGCTGAAGCATTCTGCTGTAGACCACACATTGAAATCTGAGAGACAAGGAGAGATTTTTCCATGTCCAAACCCCACCTCCTGTGTCTCCTCAGCTCAGGACTGGCACTTCATACTAATAGATGGTGATAACCAATGAGCTTGACAAGCTTCTCTCTTTTAATTGTACTTTTCCTTGGAGAGATGACCCTTGGCTCTGTTCCATATACTTTGCAGACAGAATTTCACAAAACCGTTGCCCCCACAACTGTGGTCAAGTCTTCATAACTTATTAAATGTTTAAAATATACCCTCTTACTGTCTACTTAACTTAAAAAGCTGTTAAATTGATTACAGGAATATTTATATATGCATTAATGTGTGGTATTGATCAGGAAAGAATACGTAAATACAACCTCCATTTACCATTTAATTTATTTCACTGTAGTCAGAGTAACTTATTCATGTGTCTGTTACAATCAAAACCAATGTGTCAATTATTACACTTTGTAATACGATTAATGATCAATGTGCATTTTTATTAAAATGAAAGGGATTTGCTTTCCCTGGGAATTAATAATGTGAGTACATAAGGTTGAGTGACATTTTAAATCAATACTATAAATACATACATCTAAATAAATTATGGCATATTACCAGCAGATAGGAAATCTATACACTACGAAGCAAAAGTAATTGTTCTACCTTTTTCAGTTAATATTATAATAAAGTCCATATTGATGAAGACACGCAAGAATTCTGGAACATTAATATATTTGTGACATAACAATTTTAAAATGACACTAGAGGTAAGATTATTAGCTTGTTAATGGATGTTATATGCCTATAATTTATTTGGCTTTGTAGCCAGTTTTGTTTATAATCCAATTATTGAAGACTCACTAGAATTTGCAATAGAAAGTATATCTACAATTAAGAAATGAGTACATTTAAAGACACTTGACAATGACAATTTTCCCAGATGACACATTCCTCCTCTAGATTATACACCTTTCTCTCTCTCTCAATATCATAAGCAAAATGTAACTATTTACTGCCTGCAAACTGCTTAAAGCTTTAAATGTTATTATTTCTCTTAATTTTTTGATGAAGGATTCCATGTATCTCAGGTTAGCCTCAGACTCACTGTATAACCAAGAATGATTTGACCTTTTTTATCCCCTTGCCTTCCCCTTCTGAGCATTAGAACCATGGGTATAAACTGTGGTTCATGACTGTTTATATGGTGTTGAGGACTGACTCAGGACTCTCTGTGCTAAGAAGGCACTTTAGTAACTGTAGTAAATTCTCAGTCTATTACTAGGCATTTGTCTTTTATTAAGTCTGGTTAGCTGCCTTCTAGGAAGTCAAGGCTGGCAGTAACTAACAGGTAACAACATACATCAGCATCTTACTGCAATGATTCTTCAGGATTCCTCAGCAATAATGAAACAATAAAAATTTCCAGTGTTTTGAACAAAGTCTTTTAATTTTCTGTTTTTAAAAGACTACATATAACATATCATCTGTGTTTTCATCTGTAGGCACACCCTCAAAGTTATGACTTGACTATTCCAAAAATTGTGTTTGCCAACTATTTACAAATACTTCTGTTCTGTGTAGATATATGTAATGGGTTCTCTATGCCCATGACTTCCTTTTTTTCATAAGAGAAGATTGTAGTCACTGTAAGAAGTATTCCTAAGAACACCCAACATAAGGAGCTATCTTGTGATGGGTGGGATGTGATAGAAGACATGAATGGCTCTTTGGCATGGCTAAAAATAACTATAATGGTTACAAATTAAAAGTTCCACAAGGCAAATGAAATGGTGGGAATCGCCTTCATTATTACCCAAAACTCTGTAAATAGTCCTGTACTACTTCTCTAACGTTTATGAATTCATTCAGCAAATAAACCATTGTAAACTATGTGAAAATCCTCCATTACTAGGAACAAGACATCAAGATACCCATCCACTCTAGTTGTGGTACAGCTCAGTATGTGTGAGGCCCTGTGTTCACTTCCAAAACATACATACGTAACAAACACACATATGCATGTATGCACTTATAGAATTAGCAATTTAATCGGAGAAAGACTTGTGTCACAAAGTAACTAAAGTAACATAATGCATAGATGGAGAGTATCATAGTTATTGCTCTATTACTGCAAGGAGACATTGTGACTAAGTCAAGACTTATAAAAGAAAGCATTTAATTGGAGGTTAGCTTATAATAACTTTACAGGAATTATCCAAGATCATCATGGTGGGAAACAGACAGGCATGGAATTGAAGCAGGAGATGAGAGCTTTACATCCTGATTTATAGGCAACAGGCAGACAAAAGACACTATTCCTGGTGTGAAATTTTGGAACCTCCCAAACAGTTCCACTAACTGAGGACCAGGCATTTAAATATAAGAGCCTGTCAGAGTCATTCTCATCAATTCACTACAGGCAGTAAGGACAACATTAGGCAAGGTATTTAAAAGTATCTCAGCAGAAGACCCATCAATATTAAAAGGGGGGAAATGCATAAGTATAGACAAAGAATATCAGGAAGAAAAAACAGCAAGCATCAGGCATCTGATATAGGAACATGCCATCATTTCATGAGGAAAAGCAGAAGTGGTTTTAGGCTATAGTGTAAGGGTTGAGGCAGAAGAAGGGGATGCACATAGAGTAGATCCACCCAAAAAATCCTGAAAATTGATTCTAAGGGCAATGAAAATATTGTTTTTTATACAGCATTTACTTTGTAGTAGTGGGTTTCTTGGTCCTGGGTAGCCAGAGGACCAGACCCTGCTGCGCCAGGTGCCATACTCCTTAGCTGCCCACCACTGCTGCTCTGGCCCCCAGAAATGACTCAGACACTTATATTAACTTCATGCTGTTTGGCCTATGGCTCAGGCACATTGTTAGCTTGCTCTTATATCTTAAATCAACCCATTTCTATTAATCTGTCTGCCACGTAGCCTGTGGCTTACCTGTGTTCTTTACATGTTGCTCCTTTGGGCTTCAGATCGGTCTGTCTGACTCCACCCTGCTTCTCCTACCTATGCTCTGATTTCTCCTCCTACTTCTTCTATGGTGCCTGTCATGGGCCAAAACAGCTCCTTTATTTAAAGATTGATATTCACAGCATACAGAAAGCCATTCCCACATCATCACTTATCTGTCTCTGCAGGTGTTTTCATGCATGTGCATGCACACATATGCCATGCCATACATGTAGACGTCAGAGGACAACTTTCAGAAGTCAGTTTTTTTCTTTCATCATTTGAATCCCAGGTATTAAACTCAAGTCACCATGCTTTATGGCAAGCCTCTTCATCTTCAGACCTATCTTCCCAGTCCAGAACAATTCTTAGGGTTTTGATGGAAGACGGATATAATAAAATTAATACTGTGAAAATGTTTCTTTTGACACTTGTTGCTGAAGCAGTGAGCAGTGGGAAACTACAGAAGCAGGAAGGCCAACTAGGAGCCTACTATTTTGTTAAAAACATAAGCAATGGCAATAAAGAGATATTATTAAAGGATTTATGTTCACCTCACTAATTTATTTCCAAATCAAAAGCATCATCTGGGTCTGTACAAGTTAGGTAAACTTACAGAGACACTGAATTGGAGAATAGACAGAATACATGAACTCTGGCTGAAGGATGAAGGTGAGCATGGTTACGAGCCTGGGTTTGAACTATAACAATAATGAAAATGGAGAGAAATGAAGGAAGAAAAAAAGAAATGCAGGTAAAGAAAAGAGAGATTTGGCCCAGTCTGACAACTGTGTAACGTTAGAAATGATTCTCATCCTGTTCTTCGGTTTCCTCAACCATAAAAAAATAAAGGTTGATTTTAACAAAGAAGATTTTATGGCCTTGCCCAGATCTATCACTTCAAGAATCCATGGAGTGCTAAAAAGTGATCAGATAAATTAAAAAATTAAAAATATATGGAGAAAAGTGAATTGATTTATTCCAGTCTTTGCTGTTCTTAGCATATTTCTCTACTATCACGTTGAACAAAAATCCAATACATGAAAATCAAGTATATCATCTATCATTCCTGATTATCAGTCATAACACTCATTATCACACAAGTGGATACGTAGGTAATATGAACAATACAGAAAAGCTAAGCTGAGGGAATTCTAGATAATACTCCTCATAAAAAGTCATAGAAACAGTCATGGGTGTGTCTTAGAGTTAGGATTGCTGTGATAAGACAGTATGGCAAAAAATGGGGGGGAAAAAGTTTATTTGGTTTTAAGCTTCTGCATCATTTTTCATCAATGATGGAAGGCCAAACAAGAACTCAAACAGGACAGGAACATGGAGGCAGGAGCTGAAACAGAGGCCACGGAGAGGTGCTGCTCACTGGCTTGCTCTCCATGGCTTACTCAGCCTACTTTCTTATAGAAACCATGACAACCAGACCAGGAGTGGCCCTACCTACAATGGGCTTGACACTCCAACTTTAATCACTAATTAAGAAAGTGTCCTATAGCCTGGTCCCGTGAAGGCATTTTCTTAATCAAGCTTCCCATCTCTTAAGTGCCGTTAGCCTGTGTCAAGTTGACATAACACTAGCATAAAACAAGTGACTTCTCATAATTGGTGCCAACACATAAAATTAAAAGCAAGTTTCTATCATTTGATTCATATAGCTGAATATGAAAGTGTAACATCTTTAGGGTTCACATTTCAAGCATCCCCTTCATGGGACCAGGCTATAGGACACTGGCCAAAGCTTTCTTCCTAAAATATTTCCTCACTATTATTCACAATGTGCTGACTAGTTTCATGACAATTTGATGCAAGCTAGAGGTATTTGGGGCAAAGAAACCACAAATAAGTAGCTGTGCTCCACCTGACTGACCTGTGGGTAAGCCTATGGGACATTTTTCTGATTGACGACTGTGGTGAGATGTAATCCATGCCAAGCCTGGAGAAGTTGTTCTGTGTCATCAAAGAAAGCAAAATGAATGAGCAAGGAACAACAAACCAGAGATAGGAATGACTCCATGACCTCTAAATCAACTCTTCTCCAGGTCTCTGCTCTGACTACCTGGAAGGTGGACTACGATTTTAAAAATAAAATAAACCGTTCCTTCCCAATTTGCCTTTTGCATGATGTGTTACCACAGAAATAGGACCCTGACTAAGACACACAGTACTTTTTAAATTTTATTAATAAATATTTGTTCAAAAATTTATTTTGAAAAGACACTGAAGGATTTGTATTATAGTGTTAATTTTATCTTTGTGGTGATGATATATTTAAATGCTATATCTTATAGTCTTTCTCATTTTTTTCTGAACTTTATAGAAAGGGAAGTTTTGCAATAAAATTATGAAAAATTAGATAAACTAAAAAGTATATCATGTTATTATGAAAGATTTAAATTTACCAACACTCTTAGGAACATTTGTTTTACAGCACAAATTAAAACACTTAACTATCTCAAATGGAGATATGTATGTCAAGAGAATGATTACCATTCAACATTTACTTCACTGGATGAGTTTCATGCTGAGAGAAATTCATTCAACTTTCTGTGGTAAATGTCGTAGAAATCCTTGGTCACCATATAACATGGCTTAAAATATTTATGTATAGAAATAGCATAAGTGACCAAATTTGATAAACAAAGAGGATATAGTATAAATACAAATTAGCACATTATTCAACCATAAAATTGTATAAAACCTATGATAACATAGATTGAACTGGGGGACACTTCATTAAATGAGTGATCTAGGCACAGTCAGACCAGGAAGAGATGCTCTCACTTTTATTTATATTTTTATAAGGCAGATCTTATAAAAAATTAAGAGTATAGTTGTGATTACAGAGATTAGGAATGTACAAGGAAAGGATGACAAGAGGTTTGTGTTACACATATGTAACAACATAAAGTATGAGCATGTTATTGTACAATAGGGTAACTGCAGATGAAAATATACTATACATTTTAAAGGGCTAGAATATATAAATTTGAAAATTTCTGTGATCAGTATTGCAACTATGAAATACATGTTTAAGATAATTTAAAACTCCGTGTGTGCATCCTCAAATTTGTATAATTTTTAATATTTACCTATCAGAAAAAATTCACCAAATCATAAAAGATGCTAATGAATTGTGGAGATAGCTTAGTCAGTATCTACCACATAAATATGAAGATATAAGGTTATTTTTCCACCCCTTTTGAAAAAAATAGATGTGTCAGTGTGAGCCTACATACCTAACACTGGGAAGGCAGAAATAAGAAGATCCATAGAGCTAATAGTCAGCTAGTCTTGTTTGAGTGGTAAACTTCTGGATCAAGAAGAGACACTTGACCCCTAAGTTCCAAATGCAGATGCATGCACAAGCACTCATGTGCCCATACACTAACATAAACCACATACCACATGGAAACTTACTGTAGTAGATGGGTAGATTCTGAGATTCACAACTATACTAACTGTCATTGTCACCCACTAGAGTAAAAGTGGTAATGGTTGCATTTTTGTCTTTTGCATCAAATCTTACCTCTGTCTAAATTGATGTTTTTCATTCACATTAATGCTATCTAATATTTCCCCACAAAAATGAATAGTACAAAGAATCACAATTTATTTTTTCAGGATTTACGTTTATGTCTGAGGCTATTTTGTTGCATTTATGTCTGTGCATCATATGTGCATAATCCTTCAGAGGCCAGAAAAGGGCATTAGGTAATCTGGGTACAGAGTTACTGCAGTTGTAAATTACAATAATGGTCCTTGGAATCGAACCTAGAATCACTAAAAAAAAGCAGTCAACACTCCTAACTGGTAATCCATCTTTCAGCCACCCTCATTTCATTTTTCTATATGACAATTTCATGCAGTTATTTCAATTTAGCTTTGGACTATTTTTACCTAAGTCTTCAATCCTCTAATGACTCTGGTCATTAGGAAGTTATTTAACCCCCCAACACACATACTTTCTCAGATGGAGGATGAAAATGCACTGGGCTGGCCTTTGAGAAATTCAGTCATGTCATGTATATGTAATGCTTAATTTCCATGTATTTTCTAATTATAAAAAATGACCAGCAAAAAAGCATCAATATCATTGGTTCCCAAGAAAATGGAGAAATAAAAGAATATTTTCCCAAGAAATAAAAGAATCCTTTAATCTCTGAGCAATAGCCCCATTTCTCTTTGTTACTACATTCTCATGCAATAAAGTCAAGGGTTAAAAATTTAACTCAAAAAATCTTCTTTGGAACAACACAGAATGGTGACAGGTTATGTACTGTTATGTAGGTGGAATCAGCAAAAGAGGTTTTCAGACAAGGCATGAGTGGGAAGATAAGGTCTTCCTTCATCTTTATCAAGTGAGCCAAGCATTCTCATGATTACTGATGTCTTTAAACAGTGCCTGTCACTGCCTTAATGAATGATAAAGAAAACAAGTATAGGAATAATTCTAAAATTGTTTCATAATCAAAGGTTAATAAATACCTACAGGAAAGAAGTCTATTCTTCAACCCTCTCACCTCTGATCCTTTTTGTGTTGACAGTAAAAATAGCTGAATCTCACAGCTTTACAAACCAATGGTTTTTCAAACCAATCATGTTTGAATTTGTGTGTGTCCACATGTCAAAAAACAAGCATACACAGAGAAGTATGTGTAGTTCACTGTTGTAAAATTTGGTAGTTGACTCAACTCCAAGTAACTCTGCATTCTATATGCATATTTTGTTTAAAAAAAAAAAGGCTGAAGACTGGAAGATTTATCCATAATCACTCTTTGTGTCCACAAGGCTTGAGAAGCCTAGGGACTGTGTTGATTCTGAGTTCCTTGAAGGAGTGCATCACTGTTTGGTAAGCTGGGGTCCCTCATCATAAGCACATTCATATAGGCCAGAAACAAGACCTTTCCATGGAAAGGATAACTCAGTCCTTGGAACAAGTAAAATATTTCTAAGTTATACTGTACTTTTCTTGGGTATGGATTTCTGTCTAAGAAAATTTTTCTTTCATCTTTCTTTCATTTTTTTATTGGGAGTGAAAAGGTGATGGTTATATAGACACATGACAGATATGTCAGGCACAACCAAAGAAGAAGATAGCTGAAATGGCATATGCATATAGAATGCTGGACCAGAAGCATGCAATTCTTTTCCTTCTAGACTTTGATCCATTTAATGTGGTCTTCTTAAATATAAGAATATCCATAACTGCTTGGTGTGCATTTCTTAAGACTACATGCTTCTAACTCAGTGCAACTTTTTCTTATACTTAACTTTTTCTTAAAGAATAAAACATGCTTTTACATGAAAGGTTTTTCTTATATTACATCAAATTTCTTTACAGCAGTAAGTTTGCTTGCCATGTGAAGGTAAATCAAGTATAATAATTAAGATTAGTTAATATTAAATCTGGGAGTTTTAATTACTTGAAGGGTACCCAACACATAGAAAACCATGTTTAAATATTTGATGACTGAGTGAATGAAATAAAAATCTTAGTTGCCAGTATAACTAAGACTATAGCAAGAACAAGTATCAGACATGTGCTGGTGACAGACTTATTCTAGTCAGGAATAGACAAGATTTGAAAGGTCTCCATAGAGGTGTAGAACCTTGTGGACTTTCCCTCATTCATATTAGCATGTCAACTGGTATTGTGACTATGCCTGTCTTCTTCAGGTAACCATACTGCTGGGAGCTCATGGATAAATTTTTTTTCTGGTCATGTCTAGAGGACACTAGCAAGCAGCAGACATCCTAGTCCTTTGATTTTAAAACCTTTCATGATATTCCCTAAGCCTTAGGGTAATGGTTGCATTGTTGAATTTGGGAACCCCCTACCACACACTTATTATGTATATTTTTATCAGTTGTAGATATCTGCATTTGTGTCTATTGGTAGCAACAAGAAGCTTCAAGGTCCAACCCTAGGTGAAGAGCTACGGGTGATCAATGATGAGTGACAGAAATTAAATCAGTTGGCTTTCCAGATGAACTTCTACTACATAGGGGAGCCCAATCCCCAGTATCCAGCCTTGGGCACATGTACATGCAAGCAACACTAAGTTAATGCAACAGACTATATAGACAGACATGTGTATATAAGGTGGATGTTCATACGCAACAGCAATAAAGAAGAGCTCATCCGTTTTAGAGAGAGACTGGGAAAAGTCTGGAGAGAGGGAAATGAATTACATGCAGTACCCATACATAAAGTTCTCAAACTATTTTTGAATAACAAATAGTTTTAAAAATCATTTTTACCTGGCAAACAAAAAATTGCATCTATGGCTCATAATACTTTGGAATACACTAATTATTGAGGTTTCTGGCATACAATTTTTCCTCCAAGACAAAAAAGAATCCCCTGGAAACATATTAATTATTTGATGTTTTGAATTTGAAAGTCACCTTCGCCAACTTTATAGAATATAAATGTTTATTAAATAAATTATGAAAATAAAAATAAATAACAGAAAGCTTAATAACATTCCAAAGGTTTGTTTGGCTAGACTGAAGGCACAGTGAGAAATAGTTCAGGACCTCGGATAGTTCCAGGGAGACATGGGAGCCAAAGCCCCAAATCTACTTAACTGTTTCTTCCTTCCAACTGTAATCCTCCTGTTAAAAGGTCCTGTCATTGTTGTGACTGATTAATTTCCCATGAAATAGGAGAGACTCCCTTGTCTCATTCCCCTCCCACATACAAAACATAGACACATAAACATCTGGCTTGCTTGTCAAAAGGGAAGGCATCAGTTGTCAGTCTAGAAAACTGATCCAGGGAGGCATATCTCATTTTGACAGCTCATACATACTGAGGGAGGGACTCTCTCCTTCACAGTCTAGGGTAAGGGATTTACCTGCAGGACCTGATAAAGAAGCCATCTGAAAGCTGAACTAAAACATGTCACAAACCCATAATTCAGTGATGCAGATTCAAATCAACAACTCTTCCAAAGACAGCTGCACCGACACACATTGTCTTTTCATGGGCTTTTACATCCATGAAATAACCAATGAGATCTACCTGTGAAATAATCATCAGAACTAAAAGTAAAAATATATTGTGTGGTATGTCTCAGATGTCTGTCTATATAAGTAAAACACGTTCATGTATGTGCAGCTCACCTTACCCACCCTGTTTCTTCTCTCCTGTGTATTCCTGCTAAGTTCCCACGTGTGTTTCTGTTTTGTAACTATCACCCTTGGGTTGGACATTCACTTCCATAGTTTTATCATGTTAGGATCAGGTCTGTGTCATCCTTAATAGCAAACCATATCCTAGACAGAACAAGAACCAACAGCTTTGCTGGACACAGTGGAGCTGAAATAACTCAACTGTGTTTTATGAAATGTCTCTTCTGGGCAGCATGATTGGGAACTATCCCAGTACATAATCTTATTACTGGGGAGAGAAAGGGGAAGAATTGCTGCTTCTGACAGGAAACATAACTCAGAGATTTGGGGCATCTGGAAACACTTACCCCATAAAGAACCCTACAAAAGAAACTAATACAAACCATGTCTCTTGATGAGAAGTTGCTGAGAATTCAATTTATGCTCTCTTCACTAGAGCTGCGTTTTTAAAATCTATGACTACAATGAGAGCCCCGCAGAAGATATACAAACACATGGCATCTTGTGGTAACATGTAAAGTTAACAGAGAAGACTCCCAAGAGGAAAATGTGCAGAACGAAGGAAAGAGGAGAAAGGAAGGGAAAGTGAGCTAGAGAAAGGGAAGAGGAAGTGAATAGAGGAGGTCAGGCTAAAAAAGAAATCATTATTAAAATGTGGTTTGGAGAGCAATGAAAATCTTTCAGTTGATAATTATAAGGCCAGCAAAAAGCAGAAGCTCATCAAAATCTCATAATAGGAGAACAACCTTATTCTTGTTGTCTCAAAAAACTAACAGCAAATGAAAACTATGGATACGATTTTGTTTTCCTAGGAAGACTTCCTGGGTAAATACTTCAGCATGATGCTTTGGGAGAGTTCCCTTACCTTTGTTTAATTAGATTTTCAACTCAAATAATCCCAACAATTACTAAAATTCCCCAGCTTTAAGTGTGTGCCTCATTTAACCAACATCAGATTTACAGTCTATTTTACTCTTGTACAAATTTTTCTCTTACATGCCTGGTTATGTCTGGGGAGTCAGGATAGGTATAAAGAATGTAGAGTGCTCCCTTTAGAAAACTGTCAGTGTGAGAGCTCTCTTCTCAATTCAGCAAGTTTTCCATCTCACTGGGAATCAATTCCATCAAATGTTTCCATCCAGGATTTACAGAACCATCACACAAAACCTCGAATCTCACTTAAACATGAAAATCAAGCAGCACAGATCCAAATTTCCATAAAAGTAACTCTGCTGGTGAATCTTCTTCATTTTCCCCTCCATCTGTAATGAGTAGTTTCATTTTTCTTTCCTGCCCCAAGAACACCTAATCCTCACATTGTAACAAACAGAATTTGAGAGCAATTGTTGCCAAGAGCCTCAGCATAACACAGCTCTGACATTCCCTTGACAGCTGTGATGTTCCTGTGTGGATGCTAGTTGCTATTACTTGTTAGTACTATTTTTTTCTGATTCAAATATGATTGGTTACAGAGAGCGTATTAATGTTTAAATTTAATTTAGTTAGGTTACCATCCTAAATTAAAGGAGTGTGAGAATTATAACCAACACCTGGGCTTAAAAACATTAATCCATGGGAATTCTTCTTGGCATGTCACCTCTGTTTTGTGCAGAATCCGGAGTCCACATGAGGAGGACACTGAGTCTGGGCTGCAGACAGAGCTGAAATTGTAACTGTCTCAGTGCAAACATCTGGCAAGCCCCACCCTCCCCACAGCTGAGAACAGTGCAAGGACTGAGACAGAGCTGGAAGAACAGAATCTTCAAAGCTTAGACATAAGACCAAGGATGACAGAAGGACACTCCTGCCAATTTTAGGCTTACAGTGAATGAAGAACAGGCCTAGAGACGGAGCTCAGAGCCAGAGTCCTTGCCTAGAATGGTGAAGACTTGACTCCTATCCCCACTACTAGAAAAGAGAAAGACAAATCACACATTCAGTACATGGCAATTATCTTGCAAAATTACAAATTTAATATTTTAATAACATGAATCAAACTATGTTTTATAAAAATTCACGTGGTTATTTAAAGAATAAACTTTCACAATGATTAAACAATTGCTAGTAGTGTGATATAACATAAAATAAATGTGAATATAAAACAAAATTTATATAAAAATATAAATAAAAGAGACATTCTGGTTTAATTTTTTCTTCTACTAAGTACTATCCGGGGGGGGGGGGGGGGAGCTAACTCTCTTGGTACTGGCACTCTTTTCTTTTCATCTGCAATACAAAGATAGATTAAAATAATTAAATTTACTTCTAGGAATACATAGGCATTTCATTAAGTGTACACTCAAGTCTGTCTTGTATTAGAACAGCTACAAAAAGAGAAAATACTTTGCATATTTAATTCATGCCTTATTGGTTTTAGAATTTACACTCTAGTTAGTCACAAAATTAATCAACTTTTGTTTTTCTTTCAAAACAATAACAGATGAGTAGGATGAGCACAAAGATCCAAATAAACAACAGGGGCCATGTGGCCATTACTAGTTCTGTTTCTTCTAAGCACTGAAGAGCTACAAGTGGAGGATAAGAGCCAACCTGGCGGCTGCTGGCATGAGGCATGCCAAGAAACTCCATCCCAATCCCTTTGAGCAGACCATGTCAGCAGAGGGAGAAAGCGTCCTACAAAGCAAAGCCCAGATCAGAGTGTGAAACAGCCTGCCAGGAATTGGATTAAACTTCTTGGAACCACACAGAGGACTCTGTCTTCTGCACCTGAATTCCATGACTCTACAATGCAGTTAGTCTAGAGTCAGCCTGTCCCAGGCACTGTGGCAATGTCCTGGCAGCCATAGGATTTGAATGAAAACAGCCATGGGATGCTATTATAGCAGACTAAAGTATTTAGCAGCACAAAATATTAAAAACAGCTCAAGGAAACCTGATAAAGATCCAATGCCATGAATGACATGTTTCCTAATGATCACATCTAAGTTTGGCTCAAGTCGGACATATTACTTCTCTTAGAATAGAATCTCTTAGGTAATAGTGGGAGGGATGGAAGTTTCAAGAAGCAGAATAAATGCTGAAAGTTTATCCTCAAGGTGCATGTATAAGGAACATCCTTAAGAAGAAATGGCAACTATGTCTGCTGTCTCCCTGTGCCACCCAAATGGCAGGCAGGACTGATCAGTAACAGCCCTTGGGGTTCACAGTCTCACCTTCTTTTTCTCCAGAGAGAATTGTAGACAGTACCTGCAAAATTCTCTGCCCAACAGTGTTTACATAAGCCAAGAAATCCATCCCAGTACACTTTTTCACAGATGAGGAACTAGATGGTCAGAGGGCTTAATTGATTTGTATAAAATTATGTAGGCAAATATGCCTACATGTTTTGTGATTATTAATACCAAGATTTTGCAAATACATTTTTATAGGGCTTATGGAATTGAAAACTGTAATTCAAACCTACTGAGAAGTTGGTTCTTATGCCTTATTACTATTAGTCTGCATCCTGTCTTTATTATCAATTTTCAACACCTAAATACACTCAGAGCTCTGACATTCCTGTTTTTACTGTCCCTTGTTCATTCAATACATTCATTCTACCCATTCTCTCCTGCATGCATTTATACATTTTTTAATTTTGAATCCCTGAAACATTTACTGTGGGGAGTATACCTCCTTTGCCACATCATAGGAAGGGTAAGACCTCACCTAAGAAATAATAATAATAATATTAATAATAATAATAAATACAATGATAATAATAAAGCCCTGTAGGATTCAAAAAGCACCTACTTACTGTTACACCAAATTCTCCCAGGGAGATAAACAATCACTTACCACATAGAATAATAATGGTAGATTAAAGCAACAATCCGATGACGGTCTAGTTCCGTGAGCCTACTTTCTTGCAGGAGCATAATGAGGACTTGATAACACGCATGTGTGTAATCCCAGGCAGCTTCATCACCAAAAAGTCTTAACCTGGCATGGATGATGGCTTTCCTATGGCTGCTCAGATGGAGGCCCTCTTTCAGTTAGTCTCCTTCCTTTGTCTAGCACTTCCTTCCAGCTGCGGAGAACAGACTACACACAGCTGGCAGGGAGGCCAGGGAAGGAGTGGCTGAAGTCTCAGGTGAGAGCTGGATTGTTCTTAGATTTTTTTTCCTTCTATGAAGAAATGCCAACAGGCCAGATAATGTAGGCCATTGGAAGAAGCCAAAGGTACTATAATTAATACTCTTAAAGGCAGTTGCGCTCAAAGGCTGTATCACACAACAGCTGCATTTACGTTTCTTTGTTGCTGTTTGCTTTCTAGTGATTCTATCTGTGCTCTTATGTAGTAAATATTTAATTTCATAAAATCAACATACCATAAAATGTCATGCATATGCCTCGATAGACCTTTGTTGTTTAATCTTGAGTTCAACTTTTAATTAGTCTATCTTAACTTTGAAATAGAAAAAAACAGAAGCATTTTATGCTGATAATGAAATACAGTGATGATAAATTCAATGACTTTTTTTTTATTACAAGATTGTGATCTATAGTGATCTTAGTCCTCTGTCATGTAAACAGGTAGGTGGAAAGCTAACCGAAGACTTGGATTCAATCCTCAATTCTTATACTAATGTTACAAACTCACAATATTACAAACTTCCACAAATCTCATCTCTTCATTTTGCCTCAACCATAACGTGAACTTCAACTTACTCCTAACACCATATTCCTATTTTTGATTTTGTAGGTCAATATTGCAATGGGAGGCCTTTAGGCCTCTAATATACTCCCTCCCTCTGCCCCCACATTCACCATAGTTCTTTTGAGCTGCTAAATAATTTTAAGCAGGCAGTACTTGCTAGCCTCTGTTCAGCACTCATCCAGGAGAAAACACTGTGAGAGAGGAAGCATAATCTATCTGTTGCTAATTCAGAACATCCTACAGCCTGCATCAACAAAATAATCTAATCTCCACCTCCCATCTTAACATCACTCAGCAAATTCAGTAATGTAATCATTACTGCTTTCCTTGTTATAATATGTCAGGACAATTGCCTCAGAAACAACCCAGGAAGCATTAAGGAAAATCTCTGAAACCCTATAGACAACTGAGTTCAGAACATAAAAGGAGCTGAAAGAGGTTTCATATTTTCTAGTCTTATTCTTTTGGTTTAGGTTCCAGACAATCAGAGAGAAGGAAAGGGGGATCAGAAATAGATACTCTTTATTCACAAGATGCTAAGACAATCAATCTTTAGTATCTGTGGGGCTTGACAGGTGCTTGTTCTGCATTATAGAATGTAATATTTTTTAATATCCACATTGGAAGGGTTTTTAATCATTATGTATTTATTCATCTAGTATAGCAGGGTGGCAAAGGAGAAAACTTAACTTGCTCCAGGTCTGAAATCATCAACCTTTCTCTGGCTTTCCACTGGCAAAAGTGATGTCTTTCACCTCTCATCAATAAAATGGTATAAAATATATTCATTCATTTATTTTGATAGTTTCAATGTAGCATTCACTGCTGGCTCTCATTCACACATTCTTTGGCAGAATGGAAGGGTATATGTTAGTTAGTGATTCGAACTAATTATTATGAATTACAAAGTCATCAGGATGATCTAACACCACGTGGATCCTCAGGATAATATCTTAAGATGTGGCACAACACAAGGCTTAAAGCCTTCAAAAGATACATTTTTATCAACAATCATAAAGAATACTCTTCCCCATTTGCCAAAGCCCTCTCAGAGGGATCCCTCAAGGTAGATAATAATGGCTGAGGAATTGAGAAGGCAACACAGTAATAATTAATACAGTAAAATTTCTTATTTTTCAGATTTCAAGGTAGTACCAGATAAGTTTCAAATTAAACCTTTTTCAATGGCAATACGGAAATAATTTTCAAGGGTAATTACTTAAACCTAGTGATTAAAGCTGACCCATTAATATGAACACTACAGAAATAAAAGTCATGTGTAAAAAATGTCAGTCATATATATTCTACTGACTTAGAAGTATTTCTTAAAGTCTGCCTCTCAAAACAAGGTTTTTTTTTATAATTTTATCACCTAATATCAGGAGCTTTTAGTCTCTGACTGAGAAACTTACTTCATAACACAGGAAGAGAAACTGACATTTCCTTATCACTTTTAGCACTCTGTATCCATAAAGAACACTCAGGAAAAACTACTGCATTGCAGAAAAATGGTTCTAAGGAGCTATGTAGCTTTTTACAGAAACTAAAACTCAAAAAGGGAACTGAGATTGCTTGAAAACACAGGCCTCTGGGTTTGTAACTCAGCCTTCTTCCCAGGAGCCTGTGAGCTCATCTCACAGACTTTATAAACTTCTCTGCTAAGGCTCAGGAACCTTCTAAGGATGTTTCCTCTAAGGATGGAGGAAACTTCTCCACCATCCAATCATTAGAAATGCTTACTCTTCTGGCTTTGTTATCTGAAACTCCTTATATCTGCCAGTGTTCTAAGATGTTCTTCTTAAAAGACTAGCAAAAACCTGAAAAAATAAAATAAAATCGGAGATGAGATAAGAAATGGGTGTTTGATGATAAACTTTCATTGCCACTGTGGCACAATCTAGAATCTCATGGTAGAAGGGCGGTGGAGCCTGTCCGTGGGTAAGTTACCTTCATCAGACAGTAATTGAAGTTGTGATAGCTTTTTAAAAATGGCTTCCTTTCATGGTGTTTTGAAATATCAATTATTTGTATTTACTTCCAGGTTTAGGGAATAAAAAGCAGTTGTTTCAGATATCTACAGATATAAACTCTCCTATTCTGTTGCCAAAATTATCCATAATGCTTTGTAAGCCTCTCTCAAGAGTGGGGTTCTGATGCAGTCTATCAGACCCCAATCCCCAGTTGGAAAAAAAAGTGGGGTGGGATGATAGCTCCATTTCATGGTTAAGTCTCATCTTCACATATGTATCACTAAAAATGTTTCCTGAGGAAGCAGTCCCATTGTTAATTGGGTACACAATGAAGAATCAACCAGAAAACAGGACCAGAGAAGAAGAAATGTATGTGTTGCTACTGTGCCAAATCAGTGGTTTGAATTTCAGATGAGTAAGGAGTATAATCCTGGGCTCACAGAACAATGTGGCCACTGGAACCATTTTCCTCTGCAGAGACTGATCCAAGGCTATTGTATATCTACTCCGAAATTCTGGACTGTGGATTTGCTATACTTGTAAGAATTAGAAGCTCAAAGAAATTTCAATTGTGCATTCTATATTGTGTTTATTACACATAAAATACACAGAATTAAGTGTCCTTGGAAATTTCCTAGGGAACAAGTTATACATTTGTTACTGTTCTTAAGGACATTAGGTTTTCATAACGGATCATTCTATAACTCTGCATCTAGTGAGAATTATTTCATCAACTTCCCATTAAGAATCTTGTAATTTAATAGCATTGTTTAGATTCTGCACATAAAATAATATTCTGCATTTATTGGAGTAAATGTAAATACATTTAATAATGATGATAACATAAATTAACAATCGCAGAATTCTTCCTGGTTGGCAAATAATATGTATGACATATTTACACAGTACTTATAACAGCCCCTTTCTATAGGTAAAAACTGAGATTATGGGTTAAGTGTCGTGTTTCGAGTTACTTCAAACTGGAATGTGAAAGTTACATGCAGCTGTTTTAGGTCCAGGGGACATCAAAACACTCCATATTAATACTATTCCTTGTTTTTCAACAATGCAAACTCCCCTTAATGACTTTCATGTGGACAACCTGTCCTCCATCAGTATGAGTGATAATCACGGAGGAAGATGCTCTGCCTTCGAGAGCACAAGGCTTCCAAAATGCAAAGGAAACTAAATTTGATGGTATCCATTTTCAAAAAGAGAATACATCTGTAATGAAAATTCTGGTGGAAAATAGCATTACATCCTGAGAACACCTTAATCCAAAAAATCATAAGACTAAATAGTATACAAATCACTTTCCAATAGTACAGTGAGACCCTTCAGCCCAGCTGAACCCCCACAGCCATTTCCAAAGAAAAGGCATCCATTGAATCAGACTCAATGTTTAAAGCATAACTTCAGACAAAACTATTTTATGAGAAACTGCCCAAATGTGAATAATTTTGAAATACACCATGATTGATGCTAAAAATGTAAATGAACAAACTCTAAAAACAAATGTATAAAGACACTTATCAGTTACAATTGGAGATATGTTTATTACATTTTAGTAGGCTGCAGCATTTTTTTGTTCCTATGGCAAACTTTACATTCTACAAACAAGAAACAGCAACAATCTAATTATTCAACAACAGCTTGTGTATTGGAAAATGTGGAAAATCAGAGTGTGATGGTGTATGCCTGAACTATAGTGCCTGCCTTTAGGAGGCTGGGACAGGTGTTCAAAGACAACCTGGGCTACCTAGGAAAATCCTGCCTCAAAAATATTGTGGACATGTATCTATTAATATAGCCACTAAAATTCAAACTCAAAATAATAATACTGTGAAAATATTTAATGTACTAATTGAACAAAACCTATATAAAAGGACCAGGTATACTGTTATTTAAAGCTGTATATTTGTAGTTAGTGGCTACAAAAATCAATAAACATGTGTAACTCTAAATGTTTACAAAGCTCATAGTGTTCATCCAGCACTAAGGCTATATGGATATTTTTCCATCCATCTACTTATTTTTAATTAAGTTTTTTACTTTGAAAACATACTGTTAGATACACATTAGGCTGGGCAGCAGTATTATATGTCTTTATATGCTTTTAATCCCAGCACTCAGGAAGCAGAGGCAGGCAGATCTCTTTGAGTTCAAGGCCGTCCTGAACTACAGAGTAAGTTACAGAACAGCCAGGACTACATCAAGAAACCTTGTCTCAAAAATGGATTCAGACCTGCCCCAGAAGCTATTAGTTATGTAATTTTGCCTGCATTTACTGAAAATTCTGCACCACATTTTTTCTGACATGAAAAAGATATGTGCATTTCTATACAATATAGCATAAGGTTATTGAATGATTAAATAATACACATACACACATATAAATAAATATACATACTTGTATATTATACATTATGGTATATGATACATGGAAATCAATAAATTCTAATTATTAACGATATTACTAATTTTATCATTAAAGAATACTGATTCAACCTGTGGCCCTTTTAGAAAAATAAATATATTTATTTACATTTTAATCAAAATAAGGGGATCATTTTATTAAAATAAAAGACTGTCTTTAGCAGCACAAATACCTATTTGTAATACTAGTTTATCTACAAAGTATGCATTGAGTGACAATTAAGGGGCATGCCTTAATTATGACAGTCAATATATACACCAAAATAAGAATTATAACATATACATTGTTATTATTCTGGTTTTGTGCTTCATTTCCCTTACATCTATGGACGGTCTTGGAACATTCTGTCTGCCTCTTTTATTCTGTCCTAACTGAATAAGCAATGTAGGGATTTGGAAGTAGTTGATTAAAGGACAATAAAAATGGTCACCTCATTATCATCATCATTGCTACTAAATCAAAGTCTCTAAATCCTTCCCAAACATCCCACAGCCAGGCCAGAGTATATTCAAAGGACACACACTTTCCATCTTGTCTGTAAATATAAGTGAAACTCAAGATCTTCAGTCAGGAAAGCCTTTCCCCTCCTTGCTTCTTATCCTTAAAGCTCCAACACTCCAGAATGTTCCCTGGCAAACAGCTTCTTTAAGCTGGCTGTTCTGCGTGGATGAAGTCTGTAGACTCCTCACATTCTGCATAAATAATACAACGCACGAACTCACAATTTATAGTAATATGTGTTGCCTGTTTCTCTTTACACATGAAACCCTTGGTTCCATGTGTAACTCTATAGGAGTGTTGTGAAATAGATGTGGGATGGCCTGAAGAGGTCCCCCAGTTTGTGGGGGAGCAGGAAAAGATCCCAGAGGAGCCCCTGCCCATTCTCTCCACAGGATGCGCCACTCTTCCCCAAAACAGAATTCTGAAAAGTCTTTGTTTCAAAATGTGACTAACTACATGCACACTGGATTATATCTATGAACAAATTAGATTAGAACAAAAATAAAGCAAAATCACCTTAACCACACATGGAAATTAATTTTCAATTTAATCATTCATGTAAATTTAAATCAAACACAGTAGCAAGGACTCATATAGTTTAAAAGGACAAAACACATGCAGATAGAGTGCTTTCTTGCTGTTGGGATTTGGTTCAAAATCCTGTTCTACATCGGAAGTCTATTGCAACAAAAAGTTAGTGAGGGCATTTAGTTACCCAAATGTTGTCGCCTTTTGATTCCTTTGACACTCAGAAAGCAAGATTCCTTCCTCACAGGAGACATTGCTTTCCTGCACCATTGACTTGGGCTCAGGGTGAGTGGGGGAGAAGTTCCAGTCACAAGTCTCTGTTGTATTTTTCAAAGCTCAGAAAACCATCCATTTCTGGCTAGTGTGTCAACTGCCACCATGAACAACAGGTCTCACGCCACATCTGGATCACTTCATGGAACTTCTGGGCTGCAATCACTTGAGCTGCTCCCACTGGATGATTGCTAGAAGGCCAGGCACCAACTGCTCATTTCCTGTTTTGTAGGAGTCTCGACTTCACACTGCAGTATTTGGGAGAGACATATAATCTCTGTTCTCTATAAGACTTTAGCATTCAAAGGAAATAAAAATGAGGAGAAAGTACAAGCAAGGAAAAAATTAATTTGCATAATCACTCGAGGTTTACTGATAGTGATAGTTAACTATTTTTGGAAAGCTTCTTAGGTTTTGGAATTCATTCACAGTATGAGTTCAGACAGGGTCTCTTGCATCTGCAGAGCTTGGGTGACACACTTGACACCTTGGCTTAGGAAACTGACCATGGTCTTCACAGACACTGAGAGGCCATATGACTTAAGGGAAACCTTCGGTGTAGCTGTGTACCCCCTAAATTCAGCTCTGAGTATTCTTTCCAGATATTGTGGCTGTTTATTAGGAACAGGTGCTTTTCTTATTAAGCCAGTTTGTGTATATTCTGTAATTTGCAACTCAAAGGCCTATCTAATCCATGTACTTTGTTTTTATTGAAAACATTTTTGCATATCATACATTTTGATCACTATCTACTCTCCCAAATCCCCCTAGATCCTTCACACCTCACACCTCCCCACCCACCCGTGCTTTTCAGTCTCTTTTTAGAAAACAGACAGGCAAATAAACAAACAAAAGCATGCCAGAATTTAAAAGTGGGAGGGGGGAAGAAATACACACAATGCTTCCTAATCCACATATTTTATCACTAAAATTCTGGTAATTCTCAGTAGTAAAAATTAAGGAAAAGTGATTAATTTCCAAAACAATTACAGTTATTGTCACCCTAAGCTACCTTTGCATACTAAGCTATGTTGCGTTCTACACACACACACACACACATTTTATAGTGTTCTATGTACTGAGAACACAGGAGATCATGATTCAGACTGTAATTATATGTTTATACGTTGTGATCTGAGTTGGGAACACTGCCTGAGGCCAGATGAACAGAAGTCACTGGGACAGATATTTAAACTTTATGCTTACTCATAGATCTGGTCTAGCACTCTCTGCTCCCTGATCAGTTGGCATCACATGGACAGCTTTTCCCTAAGCTCCTGACCATAACACATGGACTGGCCATCTCCCTCAACACCTGTTGTAGAAAACTTTTTTCTGCACATAACAGCCATTATAATCTTAATCAGAGCAGGTGTGTTACCAGCAAGAGCCCTCAACAAGACCAGTTGTTTTCTTATAGAAGGTGGGACAGGTCATTGTTTCTTCAACTGAGATTCCAGCTACTCACTCATCTCCTACAGTCCCACCTCCCAGGTTAATAGAAATCTGCTCCAGATGTACATGATGTCAGAGGTGCTAGAGTATATATGAAGTGAAGACCTCTATGGAAGACTATATGAAACTTTGGAGAAAAAATTGTCCATGCTGAGGTATAACTTTTGGGGTGACACTGTATCCTGTAACCCCTACATAGTTCTATAAGTAGCTGCTTACCTGTGTTCTCATATGTAGTGCCCAAAAGCTTGTTGGTATTTCAAGATGGATGTGGATGAATAATTTCTTTCGCCTGCTGGTGGTGTCCTATTTAGGGTTACAAAGATGACTGTTCATATCTTCTTGGAAAATGTTAATATAATACCTCCATACCATAATGGGTTGAACCATTCTTTACAGATAGTTCTATCAGGCATTCAGTCACCGTGGTAAGAAATTAACTAAACATTATTAGTTTAATCTTTAACAAGGATGTTTAGTGTTTTCCTGAAAAATAATTTAGGAGACTAAATTGATGATAAAAGTTATGAGAATCTGTTTTCTTCATCATTGAGGGTAAATTAGAGCAAGTCATTTAAAAACTTAGTATCCTATAGAGGCAGCTGGTGGTAACCAATAACCAATCTTTTATAGCTATAACTGCAACATAATACATAGTGTATCATGAGCTCTGGGATCAAGGTATCTGAAGGTGAGTCCCAGTCCCAACCTGCAGCAGTTTTGCCAGTTTGAACAATATAAATCCCACAACCATGCATCAGTTTATCTCTGAAACTATAATTATACTACCTACAAATTACATATACATATAATACATACATATAAATAACTACAATACACATCTAATGAGATTTGTAAATACAGTATAAGAGAGTAGTTAGAAGATGCTAAGCACATTGATTAGCATATACTTAACACACAATAAATGTCAACCTCCATTAATATTACTAATACAGTTGGCATTTCTGATATGGTGTGATGCCCTACTATAAAAGGCCCTCTACAATTTCTGTGTTTTACTAAGGTTTGCACTACATGTATGTTTCGTGTTGCCATTTACTATTGAAGATATTCCAGATGTGTTCTCCTGTTCTTTGAGTGGATGATTTTTGAAACTAAAGTGTTGAGAAAACCCAAACGTTGAGGTGGAAAATGCACCAGGAGTAAGCTGCCTTTCAAAGGCTGTTTAGCTCTTGATGAAATGCTGCTTTCTTTTTGCTTAGAGACAGCTTTTCAGCACTGATGCCCCTACAAGGGCATTTCGGTCTCAGACTAAAAAGGTGGATGATACAGGATATCTACGGGGGCAGGTGACCTCGAGTTTCTAAATGATCATTTCATTTCTAGTTAGTGTTTTTACTGGAAGACCATTGCCAGGAGCTGGAGGGAATTATTTGTTTTGCAATAGCTGGGTTCTATGCCTTCTGTGAGCTTTTTAAACCAAATAATTCACCGAGAGAATAACATCTCTCATACATGTTAATAGTTGGTTGGTTTCTTGGCACACCAATTGTAGCAGTAAAAACAATCTCTTATGTGTTGATTTTGTCACCTCTGTAACATGATTATGGTATGTTTGGGGTTTGTACCTAAAGTTTCTTTTGTAAATATGATCCATAAACAATTGTTCCTTTTGTTTAGATTTTACATGCTTTTGAGAGCTGATGAATGTTCCCTAAAATGACTTCAAATGCAGTAATAATTTCTATATGTCACTACATATGTCTGAAGAATAATTAATGCACTGCTAATAATTTGAAGCCAAACAAATAAATGCCCAGAAATATGCCTTTTTATTAGCATTTTATTAATAAGAAATATCTAGAAACTAACACTTCCTTTTTTTCTGTAATAATGATACCCAGTGTTCAATAAGGGCCTTGAAGCTTTGAACCCTTTTATATCCCACTGAATATATATATTATGCTCACTACTCAAAGCATAATCCTTGAACCAGCAACATCAGCATCACATGGGAGCCTGTTAGACATACAGAACCCCAGGCACCAACCCAGACTACTGAATCAGACTGAGTATTTTAACAAGATCCCCAGCTGATTCACCTTCACATTAAATTTTGTGAGGCATTGCTATGTGTTCACAGAAAGTTACGAACCTCTGATCTCCAAGATCCTTTCTACATATGAGTCACTAAGTGAAATTCTAATACTGTCTTCTGGAAGCCACAAATGTAATATACATGAAGTACTCAGGAAAGGCAAGCCATTCATTAACTCATTGTTACAACAGATATCTATCAAGCATCCATCAAGTCCGAGCATTGCCCTAGTCACCGCAACAAAGCCTCCCTCTATTTTAGAGGAACAATGCAGACAATTTAGGGAAATAGATTATCTATCAGACAACAAGGAGTGAATGAAATGAAAAGAGAATGGATGAGAGGATAGGCAGTGATCTCGGGTGCTATTTTAAAAATTCAGCGGCCAGGGACACCTTGTGTGTAAAACAGCATAAGAACATAGAGACAAAGGAAGCCAGGCAGTGGGTGCTGCCCACTGGAAAGGGATTCTTTCAGTGAGGAACAAAGTCAGAAGCCCTAGAGCAGAAAGATGTTGAGTGCACCGAAAGGTGCCAACTTCTCTCCAGTAAAAATGTAAGAGAGGTAAGTATAAATCAGTGAGGTAGTTTACCATGTAAGAGCTAATTATTAGCAAACCCATGAACTAATTGCACTTCACACATTTGGAGTAAGATCTGGTGTGACTAGCCCTGGTGGGTTCCATAGTACTGAAGACTGCTCTGGACATATACCCACAGAAAGCCTTTCTCAGAGAAGGTGAGGGTTCAGAGGCAATTGAAAATACAATCTGTTTCCAAGAGAAAGGAATTTATTCTTCTTTGCTTTGGAGGAGATTTTGACTTAAAATATAGTTGCTAAGTACTCCTGGCAAAAACCAGATTCTGTTTCAGAGGGTCTGGCACATACTTGGCAAGGAGCATACTTGTATAAATTGGAATTAAATAATAATCCCATGAATGGCTCTAATTCAGAGCCATATCTTGGTTACCCTTTTTAGGCTTATGTTCATAATCATTCTAGATCACATTTCAACAACATTCTAGCCATCTTGTCTGAACATCTGTTTCGGGAATTCAGCTGCCTCTGGCCAATGTGTGTTCTCATCACAGACAGCACAGGTGACCAGGGCCATGTCCTTAATATTGCACATGCACATCTTGTGTTTTTGAGTTTGTGCCAAGTTCACATTGGGAGATGCATGGTTTGAGTAGCAAGGAAAATGTTCTCTTCTCTCTGCCACATGTAAGCCACATGAAAGGAAGCATAACTATCCTGCCTAAGAAGTCATGCCAGTAACTGTAGGGATTGGCCCAGCCTATAAATAAGAGAATTCAGTTTGTACAACCTTTGTACATGGGATAATCTAATCCATGCTAATCTCTGTCCTTTATGGCAATGAAGATGCTACAATCTTTTCTCATGCAGAAAGCCTTCAATCAAATTAATGTTCCACATCAGCTCTATTTAAAAAATATTTCCTCTTCTCTTTCAAGAATGAAGTGTGTATAAATCTGTCTGGGCTGAATGAGCCTCCCAAGGATTCTCAATCTAATCCAGCCAAAAAGGACTTTGTAACTCAAACGAAAAGTGGGGGGGACTAAATTAAAAAAAAAGATAACAAATGGATGCCATTTTTCACTTAGACAGATATAATCCACTTTAAGAAAATTAATTTATAAAAAGTTTAAGTTAAAGGATCATGATTCGTAGAAATCTTCTCTTCCCTCTCAGCTGTCTGCAGAACTGGAACAGCACAGGCTTCGTGTAAGCCATAAACACATGAGAAAACAGTTCCTGAACTAGGCAGAAATGGCTCTGTTCAAAGATGCCCAACTCTGGTGGTGGAGAAAGCGGCCCCAACCACAACCTATCATGTCCCTCACATAACAGAGTTAAAGAGACTCCTCTAGTGTGCTCCAGGATTTCTTCACAGGTCATTAGCTACTTATGGAGAAGACAAGAAATTATGAAATTTAAAGGTAAAAGTGAAAGGAGTCTTTTCTAATTGAAAGTCAGTCTCACATGAAGACACAGACCTCTGAAGTTCTAATGCAAGTCAACAGGAAAACTGGATTTGATTCTTTCAAAGTTAATTCTCACAATTGCCAGAGACTTGTCTGTTGTACCACAGGAGGCATTTTTGCAACGTCAATGAATATTTCCAAGTAATTACATAACCATCGAGTCTGAAGCTGAAATAACCAAATGCTACAGGTGATTGGCAGTGCGGAGGAAGGAAAAGGTCCATTTGAAGGCTGACATTATGAAACCTCCTTAACCCTTTTGGAGAGACAGTTATGTCCAATTAAAATGATAGGGAGGAAGAGGGGACACACACACACACACACACACACACACACATACACACACACTAGATAGATAGATAGATAGATAGATAGATAGATAGATAGATAGATAGATAGATAGATAGATAAGTGAGCTATAATAAGCTATTAGGCCCTATCAGTATCTATGTCTGTGGACTTGAACTTAAAGAGATTATCAATCAATAAACAAATTCACAAGTTGTGACAGAACATAAACCCATGCATTGGACATCCATAGCATATAGCCACCTAAGAATTCTTCTAAGGGACCTCAAGAAATCAGATGTATGTTAAGATTCATGTGTGGATGACCCTTCCAACAAGCAGCGTTATGCTTTCTTAGGAAATAGAAATCAGCCCAGATTATTATGAGAGCCCCAGGTATCTGCTTATGCCTATATTATTCCAGCACTGATATATTTTCTTGGCTTCTGGTTGTCTGCAATGGAAGGGCATGCATAGCAGGAGCACTCTATTCTCTAGTGACCACAGACAACACTTTCCATTTCCAGTGACCTGCTTTGCTGAATCTTATGTAAGTTGAACAATCCATTCACAACATTGTCCTCTGATTTTACAGACTAGAAAATTGAGATGTTTAATGATTTGCCCAAAGGCTATTACAGACTAAATCTAGGCCAGAAACTTGGGTCTCCTGGTTCCTTCTCAGCTCTTGTTTCACTATGTCAAGCAACCTCCTCTATGTGTCATCCCCACCACAGGACAGAACTTCATCCTCCAAATCCAATTCAAATGACCTACATTTTAACTCACCATAATTACTAAATTAGATAAGAAGTTTAAAAGCAACTGTTTTTTCTATTATGGTGAGAATTTTGGCTCAATAATTATAAATGTCTTACTCACAGCATTGAACAAAACACCAGCCCTCCCAGATTTTTGTTATCTGCCTGGGCTGTCTCCAAATAAGCATTTTCAGTGCAGCATGGAAAGTTTACAATTCATATAGGAAGAATGATTCACCCACACAAGGCTTTTAAATCCCTTTATCAAACCTGTGAACTAAGTAGGATTTTAACATCATGTCAGATCCTAGTTCAATGCCAACGCTCCTCAAGTTGTCCTTGCCAGTAGGTGCCTTGTACACTCAGCATCTCGCTTAACCTTTTTTATGGCCTTGAGGGGTAGGTACAGTGAATTACACTCAACAAATGACCCAGCTGATATCCAGAAGTCCTTAATCTGCCAAGATCAAACACACAATAAATATCTAATACTGACATCCTCTATTATGATGAAATGCCCCTAATATTGTATCTTCAATACTCAGATCCCATCTTCTAGCAGAGAGGGCATGCCTCAGACCCTGTCCTTTCTCAGGGAAGGAAATAAGTGGAATCTACCTGTAAGTCTAATAAAAACATGGCTTTGGTTGCATGTGCCTTCTAAAGCAGCTTCTAATCTCTAGCTCTGTAACCCTGTATACTCAGCCACAGCCCTTCAAAGACCATCAATTCAACCCCTTCTGCACAACCATTGTTCTAGACAAATGACACCAAGCATCTGTACACTGGGCACTCTACAAGCAGAAGCCTCCACAAGTACAAACTGAACTTCCTAATAGTAGACTTTGGCTTGTTGGGAAGAGTTAATGAATGTATACACAGAGCCCTTGGACAGCACCCTGAAGTAAATTCTCCATATTTGATGCTACTGAAGATATCATCTTTATTCTCAGAAAACAAGCAATCCAAGGAAACAGTCCATTTCCATACCTTTGGCTGATCATTTACCTTACTGGCTTCAGTGAGCACTGAGCTGCTGTAGTGTTCTGTGAGGGGAACAGGGGAAGGAAGGAGCAGGAAGGCAAAAGCAGATTCACTCTGCCCTCTCACACCTGCCTTTTCTCTGGGAGAAAGAAGACAACACAGATGGGTGTGAGAACCGATACTCACAAACCAGAAAAACACTTCCATACCCAGTGTGAAGGATAAATAGAGCCCTGGCCATGACTGGAAGGAAACAGGTAACTTCACAGGCCAGCAGGATTGCCCTGGCTGTGCCACAGCAGGGACAAGGAGAGGCATTGAGAGCAGAAAAAAGAACAGCGTGGAGCCGCAGTGGTCACAATGGAGGGCAGATTGAGGAAGGGATCACCTGCCACAGAGGGATGCTACAGACATGAAAAAATGAAAGGTAGACTTGCTTAGTAAACTGCAACTTTCAGATAGGATTTCCAGGACATGTACCTCTAACAGCCTAAGCCAGGCCCACCTTTGCAATTTATCACGCGGCTGACAGTAATATGGTTCTTTCTCCTAGACCTCAGCTTGTTTGGGGGCCATGAAGCTACTATATTTGAAGGCAAATAAGTGAGTAAGTAAGTAAATACAAACCTGGTGATGACTTTAACCCACACAGACATGGATTCCCACAGATCCAGGAAGCAGAAGACCATAACTTGGGAACATACTCTGTCACTGCCTTGCTCTGTGATCTTTCACATCTCTTTCCTGGGCCTTTAGGTTTCAACATCTGGAAATAACAGCTAATAGTAACTACCTTCTCTACAGTCTTTTTTTGTGAGGGGTACTGTACAAATGAATTGATGAAGAGTTCTTAGCAGTGTACCTGATACCCCCTAAGTATTATATAAGTGCCAATGTTACTCTAATGAGGTTATTAGTTTGTGCTTTCTACCTTGCACTCCCTCTTGATTTCTTCTCTGGACGGAGACATTCAGTAGGTAGGGCTTAGCTCTGTGTTACTTTTCAGGCTTCTGGAGATGCTAGACATCGTCTTATTTCATATCAGGAATGGGAAGTGGGTACTAGACGTTAATAAGAGGCCTGCAAGAACAAGAGTGGAAGGAGGCAGCAGTTCCATCCAATCGTATGTTCTAATTTTCACCCAAGCAGTAAAATCATCCTTCCCCACCACCAGCATTCCCAGCACAAAGGCCTGAATATTTAAGGGCATAGGCAACGTACCTAGTGCTGCCCATAATAGCCATGAAGACCCACAGAAAATAATATCTACATCTGGTATTAGGAGGCACACATAGATGTTTGTCCAACTTCTTTCTCCTTTTTCTTCCACACAATATGGTGGTTCTTAAAACTCTTATAGCCTATAACCCTCTGAGAGAATTGAGGAAATGACTCAAGCTCCACATAATCCCTTCACAAGAAGATACAAACTGGAAAGCTGAGCTTCAGGCCCACTTCCCAGGAAAAGCTGCAGAGATTCGGATAAACACTTGGAAGACACTCACTCTGTGCCAGAATTTCCCAATTCCACTCATCTCGTCTTCATCAATTTAACCGATTACACGTAAGTAACAGAGGTGCTTGGCCTCTGCGAGTTCGTGGACTTGCTGGAGATTTGTTTGCTGTAGAATTTAAATTTTGTTGCATTACTATACATGAAGTTATTTCAGTTTTTAGAAATTTGTTAAGATATGTTTTGTTTCTTGAGATGTGTTCTATTTTAGAGAAGCTTCCATATGCTGCAAAATACAATGCATATTCTCTGATGTTTGGGTGGAATATTCTGTGGATATCTGTTAAGTCCATTTGTCAAGTCATTGAATTGTGATATTTCTCTGCCGATTTTCTTCTTTCCAGCTGACCATTCTGTTGGAGAAAGTGGAGTATTAAAACCACCTATTATTACTGGAATGAAATTAAGTTAAATTCCAATAGTATGCTTTTTGTGGAATTGGTATCTCCAGTTTGGTGCATATATGTATAAGACAGTCACGTCTTTTTGTTTAACTGTTCCTTTGATTAGAATAAGCTGTTCTTTTTTATCTCTTCTGATTAGTCTTACTTTGAAATCTATTTTATCGGGTTTTAGATTAGTGACGCTTGCTTCCTGGTGCCATTTAATCAGGATATTCCCCCATACTCCCATTTAAGGAAATGCCTATCTTTAGAAAGAAGATGATTTTCTTGTAGCCAACAGAGGGATGAGTTTGTTTCAGCCGCCCTGACTGGAAAATTGAAGTTGTTAATATATAATTATTTTTGAAAGATGTGTGCTGATTGTAATCATTTTTAGTACTTGTTTTGTTAGTCATACTCATTGTTTCAATAATTATATCTTCTTTTATTTTCTTTCTCCAATCTCTTGGCTGTGTTTTTCCTCATTTCAGTAAGAATTCTGATTCCTGTATTTTTTTTAAGGTTTGGTCCATTGGATATAAGTCTTTTAGGCTGTTTATGGTGGGTCAAGTTCTCTCTTCATCCACTGTTTCCTCTTGCAGTTTTAAAACTTCTTTCCTTGTTTCATATATTAGAGCTTTAGTTGTGAATGCCGTGTAAAGGTTCTTTTCTGGTCTTGGCTATTCAGTGCTCTATGTGCCTGCTATATATTTTAAATTTAATAAAATCAGTCTGAAATATCAGAGAACAGAATCACCCACAGTCAAGCCATGAGGGTCAGAGAGCGGTAACTCACGCCTTTAATCCTAGTATGAGAATGACCTGAATGTGTGCCTATGCCTGCCTTAAATATCTTCTCCATCCAATTGCTTTACTTCCGGGTCAACTCTGCATCATAATTCTAGAGTTAGGATTAAAGGTGTGAGCTATTATTGTTTTGCCTTTAGTCCTTGAACTCACAGACATACAGAAAGATCTCTGTCTCTGAGTGATGGGATTAAAGGCGTGAATCCCACTCTCTCAAACTCATGGTTTGACTGTGGGTGATTCTATTCTCTGATATTCCAGGATGATTTTATTAAAAATAAAATAAATCACCACACCCACCTGACCTTTAACCTCCCTTGAGTTTCCCAGAAACCCAAAGTACATTTACTCTTTATGAAAGATCTAGAAGTAAATAAAAACAATTATCAGATATAATAGTTGTGCTAAGAAAGCTTGAAGGAAAATCAGTATGCATTCGCTCTTCACACCTACCTTCAATCTGCCACAAAGACATATCCCTGAATAGGCTAAGACTCAATACAGAAGGAGCTTTATAGTACCCTCATTATAAAGAGGAAAGGACTCAACTTTTCATTGAAGACACTGGATGAATATAGAAAAATAGAGAACACAAGCAAGAGAAAGCATACAATGAAATATGAAGAAAACAATTGGATCTTTAGAGAAAACTTTTTTGAGAAGATAAAGATGTAACTGCTTTGAAACGGAAGACAGACAGAGTATATCTTTTCCTGGTTGTGAAAATAACAGAATCAAACAGAGTGAATGAGTGACCTGGAAACTGTGCACTATAATGACGGATAACTGCCCCAGGATTACTATGTTGGCCAGGCTTGAGGTGGGTCTCATCCAAAGTAAATTCCCCTAGAAAAGCAGAATAGCCACTGAAACACAAGGAAGCACTTGAGGCCACACAGTGTTCACAGCTAGCACTGCACTGGATTTGTGCTTTTCAGTCCAGCATGCTGAGAGAGAGCTGTTGATGAAGGAGGAGCATGTACCGAAGAAAAATCTCAGCAAAAGACAAACAAGGTGCTGAGGAATTACTTCTCACACTAGCTAAGAGTAAGGCTGCCTGATAGGATTCTTTAAGTAACATTCTGTGCCTTCTAGAACCTTGCTATCTTTTCTATTTTCCTATGATCTTTATCTGTTCATTTTCTTATAGCTCTTCACATTCTTGGCACCAGCGCATGCACACATGCATGCGCATGTGTGCACATACACACACAAATGAAATGCACATTTTATTCAGCTATAAACTACTCACCATCAAGGTCTATGGAAGTTAGTTACTTATTCTTTATCCTTTTGGTAATAACTCATTGCACATGGGGTTAAGGCTAGATGGCTCAAATGCACTGCTAAGGTTCATATAATTGGTAAAGACAGTTTTAAAATAGTAACTTCGTAAATAATCGAAAGTATATACAAATTCTACAAGCAACTAAAATATACAACCTTGACAACTCTGAGGGTATTCCACTTTAATAAAAGAAGGCCAGCTCAAGAGTGTGCAGTTATGTCTTTATTTGTACTCATTCTTGAGTAATAGCACTTTCACTGTGGAAATTAGTGGTAGTGAAGCATTGTGGCTAGGTGGAGTATGAGACTATACTGAAGCAAGAACATACCATTCCTATGAATGCCTGAGAAGTTCTGTATCTTGACTAGTACTAGTTATATGTTATAGTTTAGATCTTCATAGCCCTGGAATCTGGTGTGCTACAATCATGGTCCTCTAGAAGTGTTTAGAAGTTGGACCTTTGAGCCATTATTGGATCACATACGCCCTCATCAGTGGATCTCTCCTCTGTGACCTCATCAGTGGATCTCTCCACTGTGACCTCATGAGGGGGTCACTCCACTATGACCTCATCAATGGATCTCTCCACTGTGACCTCATCAGTGGATCTCTCCACTCATGTGTTTGTAGCTTACAGAGATATTAGATGGCAGGGAGAACTTGAAGAGTTTGTGCCTATTAAAAGAAATGGGTCATGGAAGACATGTCGTTAATAGAGTGTTCTGTCTACTGGACTATTTTCTTTGTTTGGTTCCCAACCTTGATGAGATAGGCAGTTTGTTCTGCCTGCCATACACTTCCACCACAGTGTACTTCCTGACCATAAGCAAATGCATCAAGTACCTATTAACTGAAACCTCTGAAAACATAATCGAAATGATGTCTTTCTCCTTTGTAAGTTGATACCTCAGGTATTTTGTCACAACAATGAAAAGATGATAACATAATCACATGGATCTTTAGACACTGAAATGCATGCCCCAAATACATGTATTTGTGAAAACCAAATACAACTTTCTAATTAGCCACAAAATATAGACACAGAAATTGTATTTTTATTACAGTTCCCATCTTTGGCACTCTTGCTCATAAAAGCTGGTTGTAAATGCACTCATTATTGATGTCACAAACAGGAAGATTCTCATCTCTTACTGCTGGGGTGTTTGTTCTCAAAACTGAGATTCCATCTCTATGTATTTCTATACATTTCTTCAGGACAACTGCCTCATTTGTGTTCCATTTCCTCCATTTATTCTGTTAACTTTATCAATGCTGCTCTCTCTTTTTCCTGAAGCCAGGTTTTTATTCTTTTTAATGTTTATTATAAGAAGTTTTTAATTAAGATAGAATTATATATAACTTTACCTAAATGTGTGTGTGGATGCACAAATTTGTATATACACACACATACCTACAACCTGCCCAGCCCATTCATGTTGTTTTTGTATCATATCTTGAGCTCTTGAGTCAAACCAATGGCCTTCTCCATGGTATACATCCACTAATAACAGAGGCAAAGAAATCATCAGTATTGCTAATAGGCCTACCAAGGGGTCTTTGAATGTTTGGGTTTTTTTTTTTGTCCATTCTCTTCCTCTAATAAGACAAACTATCCAACTATTTTCATATATATACATATATATATGTATATATATAGTTGGTTAAGTGATCAGCTGATAACTAAGGTTTATAACTAACTCTTACAACTTAAATTCACCAATTTATTTTAATCTATATATTTCCATGTGGCTTGTGGCTTTACCTGTCCTCCAGCATGTCTTGTTCCCTCTGTATCTCCTGGTGACTCCTTTGACTCAGTCCTCCTTCTTCCCAGCGTCCTTAGTTTGGTTATCCCACCTAACTTCATGACTGGCTATAGGCCCATCAGCTTTTTGTTAAACCAATCTAAGTGACATATCTTCACAGTATACAAAACCATTATTTTCTCTAATTTTGTCAAATCAAATGGGCTGAATGTTGTATTGTAACTTATTTTTACTTAATAACTGTTCTGTTGTATCTAATCTTACTATATTAAGTTAAAAACCTTTTAATTATACAAAAAGGAGGAAATGCTAAAGGATAATCCTTTTGCATATCAACTGTTTTCTAATCACAATATCAGATAAGAATATGTTTAAAGAGCAATTACAGACAAATCAGCCATCCTGTCTTCAAACTGACCAGCTTTAAATTGGGAGAGTAAGACCCTTCAAATACTTTTTGTAAAATATCTCAGCTCTCGAGGAGAAGTTGGGCTTCTGCTTCCCAACATTCCAACATCTCTGTGTGGCAAAGAATAATTCTATCTATCTATCTATCTATCTATCTATCTATCTATCTATCTATCTATCTATCTTTCTCCCTGTGTGCATGTACATGTGTGTGTGTTTGCCCTCATTGAAAACAAAAGATTTTCTATTTTAAATTTTTTTCATCAAAAAGATGCCATCTCCATCAATGCATCCCCCTGCTTACCCTCCCCTCCCCTCCCCTCCCAATCCCCCCAGGAGAAAAAAAATCACATTTCAGTGTGAGCAGCCACTGTGGCAATTAACTAAAAATCAGGAAAGCTGAACATATTGTAGATCTTGTCCTCCCAAAAACTGTACTCCAAATAAACTTGGTGACCTTATGATTCACAGAAACAGTAGTGAGCTTTGGCTTTAGCTAGAGCTGGCTAATAATAGAATAAGCCTCTAGCAATATGAGCTGTACAGGAGATAAAGAGACTAGAAGAAGTCCTCAAAACAAGTAACTAGCAATTAAAACACCCATGCAAGCTACTGAAGGACTCACAGATAAAGTGAAGTGGTGTCTGGATTCCCTTTAACACTTTTAGCAAAAATAAATGGGATAAATGGGATATAGAAGACAGGGAGTTGGCCAGGTGTAAAGAGATGATTAAAGAAAGGTAGGAAATATGTGTTTTCCTCTATGGTTCTACATATTGGTAACTTTTAAAGTATGAAATTTTAAAATCTCATGTAAGTGCATTTGCCCTTTTCCAGTTCAATGGTGAGCTAGCCCATGTTTACACAACAAAGTAGGGGGTCACTGAAGGTGTCTGGTGGCCAGAGGAACTGAAAAAGTCTAGCGATAACTCTAGTGTCCTAGGTGCAGTAAATATTAAGCATTTCCACGCCAGCATCTTTCTCTTTGCTGATACATACTTTGTGTTCATTACAAGAGATAATGTTAAACAATGTTCAACTACTTTCAAGGACAAATTAAGAATATATCAAAACTTCATGTAAAAAGTTGCTTTTAGATTTCCCAAAGTGTAGTATCTTGAGGAACAAGGTGACCCATAAGGAATCCCATGGGGTTAAGGGGTACAGGGTAGTACAAGTGAACTCTGTGTTGGAGTTCCATTTAATATCCAAATTGCTCCTTAGAAATGAACACCAGAGGAGTGTTGTTGATTCTTCTAGGTCATTTTAACAGCATAGAATAAGTTACAAGTAATAGATCCATATTTCCAATGTCTTTTCAATATCCTTTACTTCCTTATGCTTAACCAGCAAGCTAATTTAGTTGATTACCATAGCAACTTAAGATGAGGGTGGTTTCTATACATCTGAGGAACTTTAAGTGGACAGAATTATTCTAAATTGTTGTGTAAACAGAATGTCTGATTTACCTTAAGCAACAGAATGGTTCTTTCAAGACTGGAAATAAGCTGAATTATTATCTTGTGAATGAAGGAAGTCAGCTGTATACCTGACTATTAAAGTGAGTTATTTTGCAGATGAACTGTCAAGTGCTGTCCTTTCTAGTTGGGTTTTTTTTTTTAAAGTAAAAGCATTCAGAGAAATAAAACAGTAACTGCTGCTCCTGTGCTTTACTGCTCCGAGTCTTATGTTCTGATGGAAAAAAAATTGTATAGGGATACATCCAATTTCACAGTATTCTCTGTATGATAGTGGTCCTAAGTGTCTATCACTCTTTGGCAGTGACAGTGGTTATGCATAAGAATTGAAGGAGTTGACTAGTGTCTGGCAAATGCAAAGGATTTTTCTTTAAAAAAAAATAGTACAACAATTTATATGGTTACATACCATTTCCTTATCAATATTACTTGACACGTTCTTAAATTAGGCTCTTTCATGCATTTCCAATCACCATAATGAAAATGCACAAGCTAGAAAAATTATATATATATATATATATATATATATATATATATATATATATATATATATATATATATATATATATGGGGAGTATTCAGTGTTTCCCATCAAAATAAGAATATAAGCAAAGTAAGATGACACCCAGGGTGACTTTATTTTGTTCACCTAGACTTTAAACTAGTAAATAAAGCAGCTCTGCTCTGCTCTAGAGCAGAAATCAAGTGTTTCGATGTATAGTTCAGTTTCTAGGCTCTGCACAAACTAAGCCAGGACAAGAACTGACTAATAATAAAGGCCACTAAGAAACGCCTTTTCCTTTCTTCAATTAAAGGGGAAATCCAGCATCTACCAAGCCCTTTAAAAGTAAGAATGGCCTGCCATTCTCCCTCACACAGACACAAATCCTCTAAGTATTTGATATCAATTATAAAGTATTTTTATTTTCAGATACATAGTGTAGTGGATTTATGATCTTACATTGTCATTAATTGTCTAGCTTACTAGTTTAATAAAAATACTGATTGGCTGATGGCAGATAAAAAGTGTGGGCAGAGATACCAGACCGCTAGACAAACCAGAAGATGCAGAGGACAACTATGCTGCTCTGAGAAAAGGTACTGAGCCACATGGCTGAACAAGATAAGAATCATGAATTAGTTTAAGAGCAAGAGCTAACAAGTTATATGCCTGGCCCCCAGTCAATCAGCCTAAAATTAGTAAGCATCTATGTGTTTCAGTGGTACTATGGGAGTGTGGGTCTGAAAGTCCAGGACACCAGGTTAGGCAGGAGAGTCCAGGCCAGAAACCTATTACAACAACATGGAAACAAGAGCTATAACCTGAACAGATACAAATGTTCCATTGACTATCAGATGGCCACTGCAAGTGAGGAGGCTGCTTTGTTGCTTTGGCTGAAGGGGAGTAAACACATTCAGCACACAATGTTCTATTCCAAGGTGCAAGATGATGCCAAGTAGGATTCTGATGACCAGCAATCCTCTCTTCAAAAAGTAAGAAATAAATTCAAAGAAGACATTAAAATAATAGGAAAAGAGCTCAGCTTGACAGTTTCTGAGGTACTGCTCAAGGCCAAAAATCCTATTAAACTTAAACGTTACAGTATTCTTGTTCTTCAAATTAAAAATAAGACGTGACTGAACAATGAGTTGGACTATTTTAATCAGAACTCTCCTAGGAAATCATATGTGTCTGGCCACCATTCTTTAATTTTGACCCTCAAAGTGTTTATCCTGGATTGCATAAATTTGATTCTACTGGGATTCCTTAGGGGCTGTACCTAGAGCCCCTAAAACCTTTTATTCCTACAAAGAGAGTGCTGACTAGGCCCAGCTTCCTGTAAGAACTTTTGGCTCTTTACTATCTCATTTATTTGGCTGCAAAACTCACATATTTTTCCAAAGTAGTCATTATTCTGTCTGACTCCACTGCTCATCTAGAAGCATTAGATGAGGAATAAAGGAATAATCCTCGATGTCTCAGGACACAATGGGGACCTCCTTTGCACAGTAGTAAGAACTGTCATTTGATCCTTATCTCTACCCGAATACTAACTTATCTTTACAGTTCTAAGAAAAGTTTCAGAATGCATTTCTTAATGGAATTAGATGGGGGTACTTGCCTCTTGTCCACTCTTTTCATCCACATCAACCATCAACCACATCAACCACATTTCACCAACCATCACTTGCTCTGCATGTTGCTAACTTTCCCTGTTAGTACCTTGGATAAGTTTGTGTGTTTATTTGTAGCTTTACTTAGGCCATTGACCACTTTTTCCCTATAAATCTCTTGACATTTTCAGCTGGTATTTTACATATTTCAGTATCTTTTAGCTCAGTTTAGAAATTAGGACTCTTTGCATGAGTCATATCATCTTGCTTCCTTGTGTTTTCTTGTGCTTCTGTTTATTTGTGCAATTGTTGGTCTGGATTCCACTCCTGGTTTTAAGAAAAGATCTTATTGAGTAGCCTGCTCTTGATGGGCCAATTCCTAGAACCACATTGCAAGGAGGAAATTAACTAATATAACAGCAACTGAATCAAAATATCCAACATAGAGCAATGCACTCTAAATCAACTATGACCCCCAATATATCATCAGGCATCAGAGAACTTTTGACATCAACTGCTGTGGTACATACGTACAAAGGAATTTTATTTAGTTGTAAGAAAATTAAAATGTGCTAAAGGGGGGAGATGATAAAATATATGTGGAAAAGAAAGCAGAGCTGTGTTTACTAGGAGCAGAAGGGCTTAAGGTAGGAATGGAAATATGAAGAAAATGAGGCACCCAAAGGAAGGGTGTTTGAAGAAGCCACATGGAAACCTCCTATCTTGGAAGCAAATTAAAACGTTAATTGGGAAGGAAAATAGAATATGCATGTTACAAAAGAAAGAGAGCATACTAGAGGTTAAAGATTTAGCTAGAAAGGGAATGGGAAACCAGGAAAGGATGTGGAGGCAGAAACTGGGATAATCAAGAAAAAAAAAAGCATAAAAAATGTCATATAGAAATTCAGTAGTTAGCAAGCTAATTTTAAGATATATATTTTAAAAAGGAGTTCAAACACAGACACCCTGAATTGTTGGACAGTGTTGTTCTCAGAAGACATGGGTTATGAAATGTATATTACAGTTCAAGGAATGAATGCCTCCCTCTATGCTTTTGGTCAGGAAGGCCATGGAGGTCTCCAAAACAACACAGGCTATTTCCATTGCCTTTTGTTACCCACAGTAACTACATAAGACACTATTGCTGAAGGTAACTCAAATAGTAGAAGTGCTTTAAAAGAGATTATTGAGTGTTTATCCTTAAACAGGACATAGATAATGTAAAATAGTGTTTTCCTGACATGGCATGTCAGCTGTCCTCATGATCACACAACAGTGGTGGATACATACACAAGATATATGCATGGCTGTGGGTGGGGAGCTCTTAAGGCTCAAACTCTTCCTCCGGAGCTATATGTAGTTAATGGTTGTTGGGGAATGGAAGTCATATTCCTCAGTGGTATAGACATTGGTAAGTTGCCTTGCTGTAGGAAACACCTTCCCTACCATGTTCACTTAATAAATCCTAATTAAATGCAGTGGAGCACTAAAATCAAACAAGCAAAATTGATGAGAATGTAAGAGAGAGACCTGGAATGGAAAAGTTAAGGTGGGGGCAGATAAGAGGAGATAGTGGTGGATGGGGTAATAGAAGGGTCTTTACAAATTAAAGAGTATCAGTCATCATATACATGGAAGAGAAGCAACCCAATTGGATTTGTGATCTCCCATCTTTGGTTCATGCTGTCACTTAGTCTTTGTTGAGTAAGTATGTGATGTCTACCAAAGTTGTCTTCACCAAGGTGGTTTCCTTTTTTATGTACCAGAGGCCTCTACTGGCCACAGTTAATTTTGCAATCTGTGGTCTGGGCAGATTATTTTACCCTTCTGAGAACCTTCAATTGTAACCCCCTTGGTTGCCCCTTTTAGCTGGTGCTGCCTCCTCAGACCACTGGAGATGGAAAGATACCACAGCACAGAGATCAAAATGTATGAAAGACTCATAGCATACTTTCAAGGTTCCTTAGTATCAGTCACCTTGCTGGAGGAATGTTGCTCAGAGCTCTTAGACCCTATAGCAGTGAATGGCAAATAGGTGACTCCAGAAAATTGTCCACTCTCTGATTTTAGGTTCATATCTGTCCATCTTCATGGCTACTCCACTAATGAGATCTGGTCCCAGCAACGGATGCATGGCTCTCCTACCCCTCATGCACTTCTCAACCTGAGTACTGTCTCCTGCTCCTTATCCCCTAGAAGACATATACTTGTCATGCCTCCTCCTTTCATAGTTGCCTCTCTGAGTCTTGTGGAAGACCAAGCTAAGGCTCCCAAAGTCAGTCCATTTTTGGGTCTCAGGCTTCTGAGGTAACTCAGCTAGTCACCACTGAATACATTCTCTAATGGTTACTACACTGTTGCCCTTTGCGTCATATCAAGTAACAAAATGGAAAGGAACCCACAGTTTCACTTCAAAAAGCAAACAGATTGGCAGCTTGTGAGGATGGTAGACTTGTGCTGAGCACAGGACTGCTAAACTGGCTTGCCCTTTACAAGTGAAGTCTGAATTCCCTTCTTATGCCAAGATACCACAAACTTGAGGCTCTGTTTGGTTTACTTCTCTACATTTGCTCTTTTCCAATACCCTTCCATTTACTCTGTGGTTTTCTAGATCTTCGACTTCTGTCCTAAAGAAAGAATTATGTAAACATTAATTGCATTGACACATAATTCCTTCTATCTACCAGCTCATTTGATCACTACAGTGATTTTCAAATAAGAAATGTATTAAATGAATCAAATTATAATTAAAGGAAATACGACCCTTGAATGAAAAGCCTATTTAAAAAGGTATAAATCCTTCTTTATAAAAGCTTGTCCTTCTTCCATGATGACTTTTTTCTTTTAGAAAAAAAGAACACAAGGTGCCCAAATCTGTAAAGAACAGAGCGCTAGTAACTCATTCACCATAGCCAGGCATGGTGACTCATTCTCGTAATCCCAGCACTTGGGATGCAGAAACAGGGGATGACTGACACAAATCTAGGCTTCATAGTGAGTTACAAACCAATATGGACTATAATGTTTAAACCTGTGAAGATAACAATAATAATCTATAAAAATCTAAAAGCTCCAAAGGTAATATTTTAGTTAATAGATTTAGAAGTGAAGCTTCACACTTATACTCTACAGTTAAGAACAAGGTAAGCACAACTGATCTCACTCCTGATACTTACTGTGTATTAGAAGTTCAAATATGTGTAATTAGCAACAAAAGTAAACAAAGGGCAGAAAAATAAGAAAGGAAGAAATGATTTTGTCCTTAGGAAAAATGTAACATATCTACCTGTTTAGAAAAGTCCTGCAGATCTACAATAACAAAAGCCTAAACTGAATCACTGACTTCAGTATGCTTGTAAGCTACAAGAAAAATGTATAAAAAGCAAGTATATCTTCATCAATTAGAAATGAACTTGTGAACATGTAAGCTAAGTCATATCATCTTACAGTTGCTTAAGGATATTTTTTTAAATCAATGTGGATATAAATATATCTAGACACATACAGGATTTGCCTGTTAGAAACTGTAAAACCCTGAAGAACCAGAGAAGCTCTGTAAAAAATAAAGGAGACACATATTTTGTTTGTGAATTGGTAATGATGTCAATTTTTTAAAATACTGACAGACTTAGCACAATTCCTAGAGACATGCTAGCCAAATACTTAATATACATAGACAAAATTTTCCTAACATTCATGGCACAGGAATTCAAATAATTCAAGAAATTTGGAAAAGAGCCATAAAGTAGGATGAAACAGTATTTTCAGTTTCATTACACATTATACGACAATGTGAAAAAAAGACACACAAATATCTTAAAATCATCATGTACAATCATACATGCATGTAGTCCTAGCAACCAGAAGGCTGAGGCAGGAGGACAGAGAATATGAGGACAGACTGCACTGTATAGGAAATTTGTCTCAGAAAAAAATAATACAGACAAATAGGCCAATAGAACTCCACAGGGTCCCCAAAAGGATAAACACAATAGAACTCATTGGGTTTTGGTAAAGTGTAAATGGACCCATGAAAGAAATATAGACTTGCAGTAAATGATGTTGCATTAGCTAGATATATAGGCAAAATATGACAACTTCAATGAAAGTCTCAGAATTTATATAAAAATTAACTCAAATTGATCATGTAATAAAATGTAAAACAGAAATTTATAAATCTCTTAGAAATGCAGGAGAATGAATGTATAGACTTGGCAAAGTCTTTTTTAGACTTGAACTCAAAAGCAAGCTCTAAAACAGAAATACAGAAATGTTGTAAGTTGGACTCCAACATCAAGAACATTTTGCACAACAGAAGATTCTATTAAAAAAATAAGAAGAAGCTACAGACTGAAAAGTAGCTACAGATTGAGGAGGTGTATGTGCAGACAACTCACCCCCAGAGAATAAAAAGTAAACAAAGGACATGTGTAGACATGTCCACAGTTGGAATATACACCTGGCAAATAAGTGTATGAAAGGTTGCTCATATTTATCATAATTGGCTACTAAGGAAATATGAACCAAACCCATACCTATCTGAAGGGGTAAAACAAAATTTATTGACAACCCTGGATGCTAGCAAGGCTGTAGAGAAACTGGAGAAAGTGTACATTACTAGTGGGAATACAAACTGGTAGAGTTGTTCTGGAAAAGAGTTTGGCAGTCACTTAAAAAAAAATACTAAACAGTCAACTACCATATGACCCAGTAATTGTGCTCCTGGGCATTTATCCCAGAGAAATGAAAAACTTATGTTCACACAAAAACTTATTCATCAATGTTTATAGCAGCTTTATTTGTAATAGCTATAAATTGGAAACAACCCAGATGCAATTCAATGGGGAAAGAAACATCTTTTGACAAGTGTGCTAGAATAAGTGGCTATCTATACAGAAAAAAAATTAAACTTGACTAATACTTCATAATAACCATGAAAATTAACTCAAGATGGTAAACATAAGTTAAAACTCCAAAGACCCTAAACAAAAACATTGACAATAGTGTCATAAATGTGGGATATGCTAGAAAATTAGACAGAATATAAAACAGCACTAAATGTGTGTGTGTGTGTGTGTGTGTGTGTGTGTGTGTGTGTGTGTGTAAAAAGGAGTTTGTCTATCTTTAAAGTCTTCTTTTCAAATTTTAAACTTTCAGAAACTGAAATGGTACAACATACATTGGGAAAAAAAATATCAGTGATACAAATGTAAATCCATCTCTAATGTTTGAGAAATATCTACAAGAGGCCAGGCATGGTGTCACATGCCATCCATCACTGCAGGTTAGTGACTGAAGCAGATACATCAGGAGTTTGAAAATAGATTTGAGTACATAGTGAAACCTTGTTTCTGATCATCACTTTCCTAGAAAGTAAGACAAAAAGACATGTTTATGAGATTAATAATAATACAAACTAATATTTAAAACAACATGACAGACACCTCATACTCAAGGGAAATACAAGGAAAGAATTCAATGTTGTTATTCAGCTGATACATGTGATTAAAACCACAGCAAGTTGCTGCTACATGTATGTTTTAATATTAAAAAGAAAATAGTAAATCACTGGCTAGAATATGCAACAGCTGGGACCATCATTGAGTAGGCAGGGAAAGGGTGAAATGGTACAACTCTTCACTCACAATACGTCAAAGCTGGAAACAACTCAAGTTGTTGCACTCTGCTACTGCTCCATACAAAGGAAAATGGACAAATGAAACATAGGACAACTTATGTGGCTCTTAAGGGCACCGTGCTGAACTAAGACGTCAATAAAAAGAAGCATCCACAGTATCATTCCAATTATAAAAAGCAGAATAGGTGACACCTAGCTATGGTGACAAAGTGCAGACAACAGTCCTGTAATTGGAGAAACAGGAGGTAGCGTGTGGAGTCTGAAGAACTTTGAGGGTGTAGGACCTGGAGAAGCCATGTGGAGTTGAGGACTTCGTTTCTATCTCAATGGACAGGGTTTCCCCAGGTTTATCCACAAGTCAAGTTTTATTTTTTAAAACTGCAGTTTCTCCTCCCTTCTCTCTGCCCAGTCCCCCTATGACCTCTCTGCTCCCACCCCCAATCTCCTCCTCTATATCTTTTCAGAAAAGGGCAGGTCTCCGTTGCATCTCTAGCTTCAGCAAGACTAAGCACCTCCCCGTGTATTAAGGTAGACAAGATGGCCCAGTATGAATAGAGAGATTCCAAAAGCCCGTAGAAGAGTCAGAGACAGCCTCTGTCCCCATGCTGGGGAATTCCACAAGAAGACCAAGCCTCACAACTGTAACATATATGCAGAGGGCCTAGGCCAGTCCCAAACAGGCTCCCTGTTATTAGTTTGGTACCTATGCATCCATCAAACTGCATTTAAATAAACAGTTAACACTATATTTTCTTGAATATAAATTATACAACCCTGGAGATACACCTAAGTAGTGAGGCAAATACTTAGGATTTGCAGGATTTGGGCTGAATCACCAGCATTGCAAATATGACTCTTCAATAAAATGTGCTTTATTTCTCTGTTTGGCAGCAGCAGGAATTATTTATTTTTTTCTTCTTTATCTTCTCCACTTGCCCACTGTGGTGTTCTACAACAGGGAATAAACTGAGAAGACCCTGACTTGAAATGAGATTTCTTCAAGCCCTACAAAATTCAGCGATGGCTTCCTTAGCCTTGCAGAGGCCTTTTTCTAGGGTGTCATAAGAAAACCAAGGACTATGTGCGTGTTACTCCCTTCTTTCAAGCCATCTCCTGCACAAATGGCCATTTTATTTTAGAATGTAGAACAGTGGAATATAAAACAAATGGCCTGATTTAGTAAAGCTGCTTTTTAGACAATGTGAGAAGTTCTACATTATCCGAGACAGTAAGAGGGCTAAGATGAAGATTTGTGAGAAGCAAAAATAACTCCAAACTGAACTACGAAATAAAATTCCAACTGCCTGCTACACCAGCTTGTAACATAGTTAGCGACAGAGGAATTAAGCAATAACCACCTTTCCCTTTGGGCTACTAATTTTTACCCACCTTTCAGTAAAGGGCAATAATCGATGAAGGAAGCATGTGAGGGGGAAAAAGGTGAACAATTTTCAGGTTTGAGGCATCTTGAAAGTACTAAGTATCCTAAGCTGTGTTGATGCAGATTCTAGAGACACAGCTTCGATCAGTCTCCTGACTTATCATAAACTGATTACATATGTGCAAACAATGCCTTATAACTAAAAACATTTTTTAAATGCTACTGAGTTGTCATCACCCAAAGCTAAGACTCAGCCCTTTCTATTCACTGATTTAACAAATGCATTGCTATTGCCCTGACCCCACAAACTCAACATTTGCTTAAAGCTGACTGCTGGAATACTGAAATGAAATGTGTAACTGAATTCCAAAGAAAACAGCCAGCTCAGGGCATTCATGGAATCTACAAGGCACTGCAGTTCTTTCAGAAACTCTGAAGTACATGGGCACAAACCAAACCAAGAAATGGGTTTTACTCTCTGAGGCCAGGTTACTTTTGATTATCCACTTGGCTGTGTGTGTCTAACAGATGTGAAGAGGAGACCAAGTTAGCCGACTGCAAAGATAAGCCTACAGGGATCAGACAGAATGACGCTGGAATGGTACCATACACTAGCATTCCACCTCTGAGTTGGGAAGGACACATGTTGTGGTGAAAGCACCCGTCACTGCCTCTACACGTGTGGCTCTGAGCTGCCCCTGGTAGGCTGCAGTACACGTTATTAAAGTCCCCTGCACTCCTCAGTTAAAGGTCAGATTTGGGAAAATGATGATCTGCTTCCCAGCCAGCACCCACTGACTGTCTTCTGTTTCTTGCTCCTTCGTCTTCAATACATAGACCTGCTGTTGGCCAGGTGCCTGGGAAGTCTTCCTAAAGTATAAATCACTGGGTATCATGTTCATGTCAACAGAGCTACTTCTGCGCTTGAAGGACAATCAATAATGTGTTTTTAATAAATATGTCATACAAAAGAGTGAGCTTTTCATATGAAATATGAGATACAAATGGAGATCCCAGGTGCCTGTTCTCAGTATCATCAACCTGGGTAGATGAAAAAGACTCTGCTGATGAGTCTTCAAGGAGCTCTCAGGTTGTACCACAGAAATGGCAGTCTCATGGACTTGGGCCGCCAGCCGTTCAAAGGACTATTGACAAATTGATAAATAAGATGGTGAAACAGACAAGTAAAGTTTCCCCTTGAACTTGCTTTTTCCTTAAAGGTCACTATGCTACCCTTGACCTTCCAAACCAACACATGCATCCTGTATCCTGAGGGAAAATGCTTCCCCCACACTCAGTAAGCAAAGGAATAATACCTCAAGATTGAGGAAATTATTGTAGGTCAGTCTTCAGACTACTGTGGAAGAATTAGTGGTCAGTTAGGAGTTGGGTATTAATTCCCTACCCCAGAACACTGGACACCCTTGAGAGACAAGTGAGTCCTTACTTCTGCAGTATAAAGGACTACACACCCCACATGCAACATTCAGCTAACTCTTCAAATACATAGTGAGGTATATTTACTGGTTATATCTAAACCCCTAGGAAGCAGAGCAAAGTTTCATTAAGCCCTAGGCAAAATTATTTTTTTAAATGCACATCCTGAAAATAATAGGTTCCAGAAACACAGTATCTATTTGTTGTAAAGTATAGTGTATAAATGAGATGTAACTAGTGGATAGTCACTTGAATGAATAAGCCACAATGGAATTGTGGTTAGTATGATGCACAGAGCAGCGGAAGGTAGATCTGAATTCATGCTCATAGACAACCCACTCTGTAACCTTAAATATGAAGACTCTCCGTTCCCGGCTTCACAACTACAAAGTACATTCCTCAAGTGTTTTAGCAGGAATTATTTTGTTAAGATGTCATATTGGAATATCTGTCAGACAAATATCTTTATAAAACTCAGAGCTACACTTAGATGCAAAAGAGAAAAGGCTATGGTATACATAAGGCCACATAGGTTAGTGTTCCCTGCTGAGATTCTGAAGGAAATGAGGGACCAGTCACTAGTTGGCAAAAAGCCCAGAAAGTCAAGGCCTGTGCAGGACAGGAGCTAGGGACACAGTTACATTAGCAAGGGAGATAATGCTAAGCATGATCACAGAGTGACAAAACCAGCCAGATACAGATCAAACATGCTGCTTTCTTAGTGAGGATCTCACTCTCCACCTAAGTACCAGAGAACAGAGCCAGAGGGAGAGCAAAGTCATCCTGTCTCCAGTGTCTACACAACAGCTTGTGCTCAATAAAAACAATGACTGTTAGAACTTACAAGCTCAAAGTGGGAAGGGCAGAGTAGCTTACATAAATTACATCATGTCTTCATTTTTCCATTTGAATAGGTAGGAATGGGGATATAGATCCCCAATAATCTTTGTGTTTATAACCAAAGAACTGGGATCCTATACATGGAGTGACTCCAATCATTTTAAAGAAATACACTATTATATAAGATGTAGTTCAGTTCAACATCTCTTTGGAACAAACACTACCTCCATGCTCATTATATGCATGTCTGATCTCTCAGAATACTATATGCACTGATATGCTAGATCTTATATTGCTATAATAATTAAACAATCGAAACTTCTGAAGGAATGGAAAGAGGGGCAAAGAAAAATTCTCACAGGGAAGGGAAATAAAGTTCTTTTCATTCTTTCCTTCACTAGATTTTTGATATGTGATATATGGAGAAAGAAATAAGCAGAGTTGTGGCTTTTATTCCCTGTATTTTGTTTTAGACATGTGACTTTGGATATTTTGCCCCATTAATAATTAGAGCAGTTGTGCTGATTCAGAAAAGTACCAGAGTCTTCACTGATATTTTATTACATGAGTTCGTTGATTTAATAATAGGAGACAAATTACAACTCCTTAATTGACCTAAGTTTACTTTTTAAAGGAAGTAATTAAATCTCAAAAATCCCAAGGCTGTTCTCCAGACAGTTCTTCAAGTTTGTATTTAACTTTTTAAGCTCATACAATAGGGAACCGAGATTTAATTTCAAAATAGTTGGTGGAGATTGATGGTATACTTCTATGTCTCCTGGGAAGACCCTTTACAGCGACTTATTTTACAATGAAAGAGGATTTCTGCTCATTTATTTATTTACTTCTGCAATGCAAGAACCAGAATCCAGGGCCCTCTACATACAAAGCAACTGTCCTACACTACATTCAGCCCTAATTTTGTCTTTCAGATATAATGAATGTCATTTGGCATATGGGGAAAAAGACTACTTACAAAGTTGGCTAAATGTGCTCTTGAAAGTGGCTTGCTTATAAAATTAAAATATCAGGGCTTAGGGGAATGATCATTGGCTATAGTGCTTGCCTTGAACATGTAAAAGATCTGAGTTCATATCACTAGAATCCATGTAAGTCTCAGAGTAGTGGCGTATCTGTAATTTCAATACTCCTACCAAGAGGTTAAAACACAGGAACCTAAATGTCAATAGCAAAATAAAACCTTGCTGAGGCATATTCATAGAATACTCCCAGCACATCTGACACTCTTATGCCCTTCTTTATGTTTGAAAGACCCGCTTCTTTTCTTACCTGAAAGCAGTCATGCTCTTTTCCTACCGGGTTGTTCACTTTCTCCAAGCAGGATCAGTCTCCCTTGCATGCAACCCAACACTGTGGGTCTTTACTCGGTGATCTGCCCATCCTTGAGTCTGTGAACCTAGACTTATCCTCTGAATTTCAGGTTCATAATCCAAATTGCCTTTTTAACATTCCTTTTGTCAACTATCACGGGAATGGTAAGTAGACATCCAAACCAACTACACAATTCATGCCCCTGATCCAGAATTAGTTTTTTAAATAAATGTTTAAATTTGTAAAACTTAGCTTTTTCTGTCAGTGTTCCTCATTTCTCAAATGATAGCACCATCCATTTCATGTCATATACATCTGTGTTATTTTTCATCTTTCTAGCCTCGTACCTACTCATATCAGTAAGTTCAGTTAATGCTACCCATACTCTCATGCTGTCTGCACATATCCAGCTCTACTACTACATCCCTACTAAATCATCACTGCATCTCACATAGATTATTGAACTAACACTACGCCAACCTCTTCTCTGCACTATAGTTATAGTCATGTATGCAAACAGCACAATTGTTGTGGTGAAAGTGCAGACTCAGTCACATCCATGGCCTCCTGTTGCTCCAAAATCCTTCAGCTGGCCAGTAGACCCTGTCCAGTTGAGCCCGTACCTGTAGCTGAAGTTCTAACATGCCTCCATGGTGTTCGTCCACTGTCTGTCCTCCAGCCAGGTCTCATTTCTAAGATCCCTTCTTCTGCATCTCCTTGGCAAATGCTCTTTTCCCTACTAAGAACACTGTTCCATGCCTCACCCAGGCAGCTCTTTCATCTTCTGATAATAGTCTAGGGGCCATTTCTTCAATTATAACTCCTTTACTCACCTTATTATTCTGCCTTTGAGTTCATAACTAATTAACTTGATATAATATTTTATGAATTTCAACTTTTAAAATACAGCATACAAAGAGAACAAAATGGTTCAGAGCTGCCAAAGAATTACTCTGGTTTATAAAGTGTCTTATTATAGTATGTAGTAAGCAATATGATTAACCTTTCTTAAATGTTACAACTTCTGTCTATGTGGGGCCAAGAACTGCTATAAAATATTCCTGGGTAATAGAAGTTGTACAAGAACAGCACTTTCTACTGTCTTCAAAGGAAAGGCATTTGATTAGCAGTCAGGAGGCCATAATTTTCAATACATTCCACTTCCAAGTTATTACATCAGTTTCTCATAGAACATATCCTTCCCAATAACCTGAATATTCACACAGTCCAAAGAATATTGTCAAGACATATAAGTATTTGAAGAATAGAGGCATAGGAAAAAAGCTACCTCCTGCACTAGAAGAAAGTTAGGAAAAGTAGAATCCCTTCATCAGCCAAATATTACTGAATGATAAAGATACCAATATCAGGCAGTGCTCATTTGGTATCCAGCATTAATTTTAATATAGAAATGTGATTAGTCACCATGGCTTGTCATAGTAAAGCCTGAACTATATGTGAATTTATTATCAATGGGAGAAGACAATCCTGAGTTACTTGTAGGTGACTGCAGCATTGATACCATGAGACTCTTGGTACATTCCAGGGATTGACTCAACTACTCAGTAAATTTGAGTTTTAGAAAATATTTTCTAATTAATTGTCTCATCTCTCTTTCACATATCACCATCTCGGTCATAAAATTATAAAAATCTATGAAATAGACAGCTACCTATTTGCATATTCATACTATTAAAAACCAAATTCACACATACTTCTCTTAGATATAAAAGTATCAATAATGACCCACTGGAGCACAGTCCTTTATTCTTCAAACAAACATTCTCTGCCACCAGAACTTCTATAGGAACAATTTACATAGGAGGCTGATCTAGGAGACATTGGGAATTAGATTAAAAATAGGGTTCTTCAGTTTAACTAATTATGATATTTTTTTTCTATCATCAGTTCATTTGTAGTAAATAGAATTTCATTCTCTGAGAGACTATATTTAGATTAAAGGTGGCCAGGCTTCTTTTCAAATGTTCCTTCAGGTTGCAGTGATAGGTAGAAACCAAATATGCCAAGGAACATCCAACAATACTCAACTGTGTGGTCTTCAACCATCCCATACAAGCATGTATTTCAGATGGCTCCTACCTTGATGAAGAAGAGGAAGAGGTGATGAAGGGAAAGTGAATTTCATCATCTGTCTCTTACCCCTAGAAAATATTTACCAAACAGTAAAGTCTTCAAGAATATCATTTACTTCACTAAAATTAACCAAGTAGGTTGTGTCTTACATGTAAAGTGCAACTTTTTAACTTTCAGAAGATAGATTGTTTTAGATTTCTATGTCATTGAAATTTTTAAAATTCCAAAGCTCATTTGCTAAACTTTCATATCACAGAACCATCAAGCTAGCTCAATTTCAAATATTACATAAACAAGTTAGGTAGACCAATTCAGTATTTTGTTTTAGTCTGGTTTATTTTTTATGTTACAGGGGAAATGCTGAGGAAAATATTTTATATTTAATGACCAAGAAAGGATACAGCACTAACTACCATTGCCAAATGCAATCTATGTTCTTTTTAAAATGGTGATTGGTTAAGCACCATGACTTGGGCAGGACAGGGAAAAGCTGTGACCAAGCAGAATGCTAAGAACCTCAAGATGCAGTTACTCTCAAAGCTTACTTAGGCCATGTGCAATGACCCCTCCCCTCAAGAAAATTATAGCTATATGTCTACTCAGATGAATATATATAGAATATATATGATATGAATATATATATCCTGGAGAGAGAGAGAGAGAGAGAGAGAGAGAGAGAGAGAGAGAGAGAGAGGGAGGGAGGGAGGGAGGGAGGGAGGGAGGGAGAGAGAGAGAGAGAGAGAGAGAGATCAAGAACTGGGCAACACCAAAAGAAAAGGCTGGCTTAAATATTCAAACCCATGTATCCTGAAGCTTCAACTTAAGTAATTTTATAGGGACAAAGAGAACAAGGTGAAACAAATCTCCCTGCTGTCTGGGTGTGTACAGGGGTAGAATTTCCTTTGTTAGCAATTATACTGGAAAAGGGAAGCAAAGGGAGGTAGGATATAAAGAAGAAGTGCCCAAGGAATCTAAAAGGAGAAATAATTGTCACAAAAAAGTTTAGGAAAGTAATTAATACAATGTTTCTTAAATAAAGACATTCTATTGTTTCTTCTCCTCACAGGTTTTAGGCTCCACAGGGCATCTATTCAGAAATCCCAGAACAAGAATGAATGAGCAGAAGAGGGCTGCCCAGGATGAACCTCTAAGCAGAAACCTCCAGCATCCTCTGGCAGCCCTCAGTAACACCTGAGTACATCACTCCAAATACCTGGTTTGCATCCAGAGGCAGGTCTGTCCAGCGAAGAAAATAAAAATGACCATAGCTCAAAGGAATTTAGGCAATAATCAACTCCGTCTCCAACGTGATTCAACTCTGCGGTTTGCATGTGGTAAGCCTGTAAGAGCTGAACGCTATGGGCATAGTAGTTCTCACCTTCATTTTCTCAACTTCAAAAAGAAACCTTTCCAAAGGTGGCGAAATTTTACAAAGCTACAATGTTTCTACAGGAACTTGAACTTTGGAAGCAATATAAATAATAACCCCCAGGACTTTTGCCAACTATTTCATTACTCTGGAAAATGAAAAACTATAGTTTTAATGTCCTTGGTATAGAAGTATTTGTTTTGAGTTTTTTAAGCAAGATTTTTCCACAAAATCAAGCCATAGTTTCTAAAATTATTCATGTAATTACCATAACTCACATTTAGGAAAACATACATATTAATTTCTCTAGAAACACACAACAAAAACATGCATATATGTAAAAATATGTATGTACACTCATATATGTACACATAATATACATTTATATGTCTGTATGCATATAAATAACAAGAACAACATTTATAGCTTGCTTTTGACTATGATACTTAGCCTTACCAAACTAGGATAATATAATTACATTCAAATGCAACCCATAAGGCACTTAAATTTGTTGTGGTTAAAAAATAACAATTAATTATATGGGTCTTTTCATATACAGAGCATACTACAACTTGAGCATTGATAACCTGTAATACTAAAATCCAAACTCTTCCAAATATCTAATATTTCTTGAACCCTGATATGATACTACAAGTGTAAAAAAAATCCCTTTAATTAAGTTTGTTTCATGCACAAAAATCACTGAAAATATTATATAAAATTGCCTTCATGCTGTGTGAAAAAGTACTTATATGAAACATAGTATGTTTCATGTTTGGAATTCTAACCCATCTCCAAGCTGTGTAATTATATAGATGAAAATATTTCAGGTGCTGAAAATTATCAGACTCCAAAATACTTCTGTCTCATTTCAGACAAGGGATATTCAACCTGTACACAGATCCACTTTGTCAGCCCTCACTTGACAGGCATAGGACAGACAGGCTGTTAAGTTCTAGAAAAGAATAGGAAGCAGCACCCAAAAGAACAGTAACATCTTGTCATACTGAAGGATAGTATTCCTGCCATGGGCCAAAGAAAGAAAATCTTTCATTCTTCATTGGCCAAATGGTATTATTTGTGGAGACACTCTAACCTGTCAGTCCCCACACATCGCTCTATTTTAAGACTGGGGAGGTATGTCAAGAAGATAACTTGTCTATGTAATTCAAAAATTGCAAGGCTATAAGCAGCATATCCAAAAACCAGACAGTAAAGCCTACAATATCTAGAAAGGTGACAAAATGGGTAAAAGAAGAGCCTCCTTATCCCTTCAAATCAAAGCTGATGATGCTCATTTGCCTATGTTCTTTCAGCAATCCCAACCCCCAGCCCTAAAAGTCAACAGAGAACAGTGCTGTTCTCTGTTTTTAATACACATCTTTAAAATCTAAAAAGATCTTAACAAAATCTAGGCTTCTGCAGATGTAAACCTGTACTTTCTTCTGCAACTGAAGCATCCTAAGAATGCACTTTGCATCTAGCTTGCTTTTCCCCCAATACTGCAGTTCTGGGTATGGAGCTAGATGTAGCTCTAAAGACAGGAATTTAAATGCCACATGAACCCTGACTCGGGGCAAAATTTTGATAAACTGAGGCTCCTGCCTGTGTTTTTGTATTCACATCACCAGAAAAGCAAAGATTATTCCATAAAGCCAGATTAAGAGTGGGTGTATGGCTGAGAAAACTTGTCTGGTACATAGTAGCCACTTGCCATTCCAAGCCACACTTGATTACCATGTCCCCCTGTCTAAGAAGGAATCGGTCTGAACACCCCTGGCCTCACTGTCACCTTCAAAAACAAGAGAACTTAGGAGAGTGGCTGCATCAGGAAAATGTGGATTCTCCCCTCAACACTGGACATGACCTAAATGACCTTTGAGAATTTCCTAGATAATGAGGTTCTAATCATCCTTACCCCTGTCCTGTCATGTGTTCAACTCATAACCATTTTACAAAGAACACAGATTGTATTTGGTGATGGTCAGCGACTTTCCATTTCCAGATCCTTAGATATAGAACGATGACAATTAAGATAATTCCTTTAATTTAAAAAATATATATTACCCACAAATAGGAAATATTTACATTCTAAATAATTTGAAAATCAGGGTAGGAAATAGATCTTTTTTAAATAAAATCCATCTTTTTAACTGCATTAAAACTTTAGAAATCAGTAGATCTATCTTCAGTTTTAAACTTCAACACCTACTGACAGTGAGCAATTACATATCAAAATGTTTTTTTTTCTTAGTTTTACCAGATGTTCCCTCAAATATTCATTCTCATTTTGCTTCCAGAGATTAGCAAATGTGTTCTTTTTTTAAGATGCTGGACCAGTACTGAACTTGTAGAAAAGAGAAAATTCTGTCTTTAAAAATGCCCTAACCACTTCTTTCCCTGCCTTCATTTTTAGCTCTGTCCCCTTTGACTTCCATAGCTTTGCACTGTGTTCCTTCCCTAAAGATTCTGCCCCATCTCTGTCTTAGGATGCCAATTGTTGATTGGCAACTGCAATTCTGGGAGAGGCTTGGAAAGCTCCTTCACATATGTGTGCAATGATGGACACCTGGCCTAAGTCCAAATGCTTTTTGAACAACTTGGCAATGGCCTTCTGGAGATGGTGTGATAAACCAGTTTTTGTAGAAAATTTAGATAGTGAATTTTCTGTTTAATTTCTAAAGACCCAGGGTAGTATAGAGACATGAATATGGAGACACACTTTATGTGTCCAGTCTACCTCTGCCTTCCAACAGCCCTGTCTAGTGCTGAGCTTAGACTGTCTAAGCTTGAAGAAGTTTAAGGCAAAGTGTATGTGTGTAAGTTTGAAATCTAAGAAGAGTACATTTAGATAAGAGGCATACTTGGCACAGTACAATCTATACTTACTATACTTACTTACTATAATTACTGATTGAAATTTAAACTAGAGATTTACCTTTACAACAAAAAACTCTGACTTCTTTTGAAATTAAGTGGTTGGTATTTGAATTCATGTGCACTTGTATCTTTGTATATAGACAGTATGATTAGACATGTGAGCAATTAAAACAACTTAACACTTTCATCTCAAAATGCAACCTCAGCTTGATGTGTTGTAGATAAACACCCTAATCAGGCTCTGTGTGTTGACTCTGTTGAGTGTTTACACAAGTTTAGCTTTTTGCAGCATGTCTTGTGATTATAATTAAATGATGTAAATTTGTTTATTTGAAAGCATATGCATTTCTTTCTAACTCTTCCAACCCTTCAAGTATTCTTCAAGATCTCCAACTTCCCTTCCAACTACCTCTCAAGATAGGATGCCTTTAGTTTTCTTATAAAGTATTCTCAAAATCTGAGCAATTTCAACTTGCATATCAGTTCCAATCCATGAGCAATATATGAGTGATTTCTGTACACAGTGACCACAATGCCTAACAGAAACAACCTAACAGAAGAAAGATGTACTTGGTTCACACTCCAAGTTTCAGTCCGTCATCTTAGGTTAGGTCTATTGGAGCAGCTGCTTAAATTTGTGGGTACAAAAATGTGTGTAAACTGCTCAAATCACCACCCAGAATCCTGACATAACAATATAACTTCCCAGGGCCTACTCCTAGTGACACACTTCTGCTTGCCAAGTCTTAAATCCTAAATATTCAATAGTCTCAGAAAATACTGGGAAATAACAGTTCAAACTATGTGCCTGTAGGGCATATTTCAGTTCAAATCCTAACAAGTCATTAGCTATGCATGTCTGGAATTTGCCTGCATCTCACAACTCACTGTCATCCACAATCATTGGCTGCATTAATCCTTCCTAGGCTCTTTATTCATCTCTGCTCTGTTTACCTTTATAAAAATAAATTTTTATATACATATGTGTGAGTATATGATGAGGGTACATGTGCACATATGTGTACACGCATGTACGGTTGAAGCACAACTCCAGCCAAACAGCAGCCGCTGTTCTTCAGGGGCTGTCCACTTAAAAAAAGAAACTGTGTATGTGTATGCTTGGCTGTGTGTACAGGCAAATATGTGCCACAGCACGTCAGAGGACAATATCAGGTGTTGGTCTTCACCTTCCATCTTGTCTGAAACACAATCTCTTTGTCGGTATGTATGTGAGGTTAACTGGTCTATGAGCATCTCAAGAATCTTTTTTCCTCTGGAGATTTAAACTGAAGTCCTTCAGCTTACATGGCAAACACTTCATCCACTGAGCCCTGTCCCTAGCCTCCCCACAAGGCTTTTCATCATCTGGCCTCTACCTTCTTGTCTTCATTTCCCACCATCTCTCCCAGCAACCTCTGCTCTGTACTCAGAACATGCGTTCTATTTCAGGAGTGCCTCAGTCCTTTGCTCACACTGTTTCCTGTGGCTGCAGACAACTTTCTCTGAATGTTCGCATGGCTTTCTCTCTTTTATTCTTCTGTCCAAATGTTCCTCTTTTAAAGAAGTCCCCCCCACTGCCCTTCAGAAACAAGAATTCCCTCAACACCTCAAAAAACCCTATTCGGCTTCATCCCATAAGCTGCGTCAACCAAAATATGGCTATCTTGAACACTTAAAATAGTAGATGTTTGTCACAGAATAATTATTGAATGATTATGTTTTGAAGAAAAATTAATCTGTGGGCCAAACCTCCAAGAAGCTTTGGGAAACACAGTCCCCATTTAGCTCTTCCACTGAGTTGGTAGATTTTCTTTTGTGGGTACTTGATTCTTCTAAGTCTGAAATTCAAGAAATAAAATACAGTATAGTAAATAGGTGACTTTTACAGGTCCAGTACACTCCCACTGCAGCACTCGGCTCATGGGTAATTTTCAAAGTTCCTTTAGATGTAATAAAATATCTGTGTGTATATATGTATATGTATACATGTAATATAATGCAGTGTTGTATGTGTATTTAGTAAATAGAGTTATGACACACAGGGTGATAATGGTTCACCCCCAAAGCCATAAAATACTTAAGAAAAATCCTAGAGCCAGGTATCCATAATCTTCCTTCCAGTTGTTAGTCACAGTCATCTAAAAGACTCTAAGACAATATATGTTATTTCTGTTTTCCTTGTTTGTCCCACAGAACTTGGAGTTAAGTCCCTGTTTCTGAGGACACCACATACTTTGGACATAATATTTGGAGGGATTAAGCTTGAAATAACCTGGAAACCACATCTATGATGTCCACCACTGTGCAGGCTGTCAAGCAAGAAAAAATAATTGATAGTTCTCTGTCCAGCTATAAAACCTGTATATCACAACAATGATCATCCCAGCAAGACACCCCAAATGGTGCAATCATGACACTTGTAACTTGTTAATTACCAACCTAATTGGACTTAAGGCCCCTGTATGGGAGGAAATTACTACCCAGTTCTGTAAACCTAGTCAACTACACATGGCTGATGAGGCCATAGATTCTTGAATAGAACTTACTACTGTCATTTCTCAAGCCAGTATGATTCCTACCTACATGCTTAATACTTGTTGTTATAGCCACAGACATGTGTAGCTCTCACTCTTCATCAGAGAAGCTTCTTTTTGCAACAAATGAGGTCCTTAACAGAAATCCACAAGTAGTAAAAACAGAGAGAGTAACTGACTGTAGGGTCACAACCCTGACTGACACATCTACAACATAACCCTATGTTTGAGGCTCAGGGAAACAGGGGAAGAAGACACAGAAAGTAAGAGCCTGAGGACTGGGGCATCTCCTAGTAGATAAGTGTCTGCTAGATAAGGGAGAAGTTATTCCCACAAAACACTAAGAGTATTGCCATCTAAACAAGGCCAATACAA